>JABUQX010008388.1:5000-29938 GCA_015478945.1 Trachelipus rathkii
ATATATATATATATGTATATATAATATATATATATATATATTATATTATATTATATATTATATTATTATATATATTGGTAGTTTAATATTTTGGGTTCTATATTTGCGTGCGCAATGTAAACGGATACCTACGGACATCCGGATACATGTACATGGAATTATAAACCTGTAGATAGTTTTGAGAAGTATATAATATAATATATATATATATAATATATATATATTATATCTCATTATATAATATATACTATATATATATATTATATATTAATATAGATATAACTGTATATAGTATGAAGATTCTATATGTGCAGTGCGCATGTATGCGAATACCCACGGACATTCGGATACATGTTCATGGACTTATAAAATCTAGTTTGTAAGACCAGTACATTTTATTTATTTTTTTTATTAAAAATATTTCTAAAATTATCCCAGTGGTTTTCTTGAGTATTTCCAAACGTGTTTTACTTTTCATTTATTCAATAATTCAATTAGCTATTGCTTTAAGTCTTAAAGACGTGGTTTTCGTGATTGAAAGATTGATCACAAAAGGGGTTCATTCTCTGATAAGAAAAGTATTGACTGAACTGTTTTCACATAAGACAAAGAACTCGGTCAAACCGTTGTTCCACTTGAAGGGTCTCTAAAAGGATAAGTTGGTGAGTTGTAAGTATTGAGTTGCACTGCAATATTGCACAGGCCGATAGCTCACTTAACAAGAGGCCTGGATACTGTTACAATACAGGTTTGGGAATCTAATAAGGTGTTAGTTGATTGGATTGTCACGGGGGCCTGGCCAAAGGATTTGTTCATCAGTTCGAAGAGTAAGTTATGACAGATAATTTAATATCTTTTTAACCAATCACCCTACATTAATAAATTTGGGTATACCTGTCTGGGATCTTATATTATAACTTTTCAGTCATTACTTCTTATCAGTGAAGTGCTTGTAGTAAAGTTATTTTTGCTATTTTATTGAATATTTAAGCTCAAGTTAGTACAGTCGTTTGTTAAAACCTGTGCCAGAACTAGTGTTCAAGTGTTGTAACTTATATCTCAGTTGTTGATATATGATATAAGTTGATATTGTATTGTTTTTTTTTAACTGTCAATATAGTCGGTTAGACTATTTGCTTTGTTGAAGTTAAAAGTATTTGATTTTCTTTGCGTATTGGTGGGGATAACAAACTGTTATTGCACCAATATTTATCGTTTGGAAATAGTGAAACACTGGAATAATTTTGGTAATTTATATATTATGCTCTTATAAATATATATATATATATAAAAATATATATATATATATTTATTAATATTGTTTAGATAGGCGTTAAAGTTTGCAAAATTAAGCGGAGCGAAATAGTGGTTTCCCAGAATTCACAATTCTCCTCTGTTTGAGTTCTATAGGTAAAACACTAGTTCCCCGTAAGATTTTGTCAAATTTTATTGCAGATTGTGTAAACTGGTATATATATATATATATATATATATATATATATATATATATATATATATATTTATATCTATATTATATATATATATATTAGTTTATATATAATAAATATATATATAATAATATATATATATATATATATATTAGTATATTATAATATAATATATATTATATATACTATATATATATATATTATATAATACATTTGTAATTTTGCGGTTAGAAATTTGTTTTCATAGAGCTATCAGTGAAAGCTAAATTTCGAAAATTTCGGTAGAAAACGGGATTGTGATTCGTGCGTTGAAAGTGACTCTGTTTGTGAACTATATATTTTGTAATTTGTTTTGTACACAACAAATATAACTATGGCTACATCTAATGCTGAGCTTATGGAGATGTGGAAGTCGGGAGGTTTAGGTGTGAAGGAAATCACTGCCTTATTAAAAGACAAAATGGCTCAAGAAGCCGCAATCGCACAACAAAAAGTAGCTGCTGATTTGGAGGAGAAAAGATTAGCGTTTGAAGTGAGAAGGGAGAAAGCTAAGCTTGAAGATGAAAGGGAGAAAGCTAAGCTTGAGGCTGAAGCGGGAGTAGAGAAAGCCAAGATTGAAGCTGAAGCGCAAAGAGTTAAGTTAGAGGCGGAAAAAGATGCAAGAGATGCAGAAGAAAGAATGCTTCAGATGAAGCTTGATGCTGAAGAAAAACAGCGTCAACATGACGCAGTGATAGCATCACAGAATGCTCAGAGCAGCCATAATGCTTCCCATGCTAATAAGTATCCGAAGTTGAAGCTTCCTTTCTTCGACGAAAAGAAAACCGATATTGAAGAATATCTGTTAATGTTTGAGAAGCAACGTCAGAGGCGAAACGATATCCCTATGGGGAAAAGCGAGCAACAATTTTAAGGGAAGTTTACCTAACAGTAAAGCTGGTCAGTGTATATAATAAGATGACTGTTGAAGAATTAAAGAGCATGTCACCTAACCAAAATCGAAAACACATCATGTACATGAATATATTACTCACTCTGAAGATAGAAGTACTTTCATTTGTCAATATTAAATAGTTAATACAGTTAATGGGAAACAGTCAGTTCGATCATGAATGAAAAAGTCTACCTAAATGCCAATTACTAATGGGGTCACAATACATCTATGGACTTTAAATTTAATGGCGTACATCTTAAAACGCTCTCCATTCCAGACATTGCTGGCAATTGTTAAAAAGAATGGTGAAGCAATAAGCGTAAATCAGGATAACTTTTAAGGGGAGACTTCTTTATCTCAAAATCCATCTTCTTCGAACCATAAAAGGAAAATGTTTTTTTGATGAACAACTAATTTTATTCTTAATTTTTTTGGGAAACCAAAAAAAAACTGTTTCTTTTTTTTTGGGCAAAAAGTCGACCTCGGGAAAAATTTAAATTTTTTTTTTTCGGGGCTTTTTCACAAAAATGGCAATAAAATCTTTAATATTAAGATATTTCAATGCTTTTTTCACTAAAATACTCCTATTTTGTGTAGGAATAAATTTTATTTAGACACTGTTATTTCAAATTTTTATTTAAAAGTTTTTTTTTTTTGTGAACAATCTCTGAAAAGTACTTTCAAAAATTTTGAACAGAGAATAGTCAATACGTGTGACACCACCTTACATCATACAAAAGCATTTAAAATAAACCTCAGTCTGTTAAGGATTTTATATGCAGAGTTGTTTACCGAAATTTTATAAGAAAAAAACACTGTTCGTTTTTTTTTAATGAATTTTTTTTGTGACTCTAATAATGTAAGAAAAAATTGAAGTGCTAGAAAAAAAAAACGCAAACTAAGACATTTGGAATATTTCTGTTTTCAGACCGCAAAAAAATATTTATTCTCATATATATATATATATATATATATATTATATTATATATATTAATATAATATATTTATATTATATTATATATATATATATATATATATTATTATATATATATATATATATATATATAATATATTATATATATATATATTATATTAATATATATATTAATATATATATATATATATATAAATATATAATATTATAATATTTATAGTAGTATGCAATTATACACGTAATATATAACATTGCTTCATTTATGTATTGTATAAGTAATGGCCACCGTTGCCATTAGCATTCTCTTTCATTTGGTCTAATATATATGGTTGAATGATTTCGTAGCGGCTCGTCGAAAAAATTTTGTAAATATGTTGTAATTCATGATAAATGACACGCCAATGAATAACTTGGTTTCTCTCGAGACTTACTTTTGAAAAGCTAAGTTTTGATTGGATTGTGCATTCTCAAACCTGTGATAAATAATAATAATACTATTATTATTATTATTATATTATTATTATTATTATCTATTATTATTATTATAGCTGTTAAAAGGATACTACGCATTTATTATTATGTAATTGTTTTGTATATATATATATAAATGTGTATGAATAATATTTAATGATTTTATATAATGTGAAGCTCACAATGTATAAATTCATTTGGTTTTTATGTTTTGATTTTAGAAGAAAATTGTGATTTCTTGTGAACGAAGTTCAATTGTACAGAAATACCAATTTTCGGTCTTGCTAAATGTTTATTATACATTTGTTTTTCTAAAATAACTAATAAGTGGATAATATTTTAATTTTAATTATTTTAGCGAATGTGGATTGGATGGTTAAGCGTAAACTGATTGACGAAGATTTTGTATAATAGTAAATTATGAAATATTCTGATATCTTTTTTTTGCTTTCATTCGTTTGTTTGATGTACAAAGGGGGGGTGGGCCCCTTTTTTACAGGGGGTTGGTATGCGCTTGTCGCCTTGTCTGATTCAAAATTTTATTGTTTTTTGTAGTGTGGCATATTCCTTCGTATACGTGGAGTGTCTTATTTATATAATTTTTTGTTAACGGTGTAATTGTAAGTTAATGTTTTTTTAAATTGTAAAATGGTGTTTTAATTTTTCATGTGGAAATATCGTGCTTATTTTTTCTTTTCCATTGAAGCTAATGGTGTTTTTATCTGGTTTAAAATATAAATTGTGTTTATTTGTATTTCGGCATTGTTGTTTTAAAAGCATCGTCCTGTGATGCGAATGTGGGCCAAATGCCATTGTGTCTGCGGTGTTAATATATCACTAGCAGGTAAGGGTATTTACTAATTGGGAGTTAATTTATTTTAAATATGTAAAAGATTCTTTTGTGTCAACAAATATAAAGTGTTAAATATACCGATTAAAATTTTTATTGTTTATATACACGAAAATTGAAAAGGTCACAGTTTGTTTTATTTGAAATTAGTATTTGTTTATATTACTAGTTGGCAAACTCTTTGCTTTAAGACTATCAGCTGTTTAATTATTTGATCCAGCTGGTTTTAGGCGCATTCATTTTGTTCACCTGAAATCGATGTTTTAAGTAATTTCTAAAAACATTTAAATTTACAAGTAAATATTTTATATCTTTTGGTTTTAAGTCAATCTCTTGTCTATATATTGTTTTGAGTCACCAATATTTTTGCTTATTTATATAGAGTATCGTTGAAACATGTCAATATAATATTATATATAATATATTATATATATATATTATATATAGTATAAATATATATATATATTATTATATATATATATATAGTATATATATATATAATATTATATATATATTATATATTTTTATATATATATTATATTTATTGGGAAATTTTATATACAATACCATTGAATAAAGCATTTTAGTGTGGATTTTGATTTAATTTTTTTTTAGAGGCATAAATATTTAATATTTACATATATATATATATATATAATATATTTATATTAATATATATATAATTTTATAAATATATATATATTAGTATATATATTATTAATATATATTATATATATTATAGTATATACTTGGTAGTTAATATTTTGGTTCTATATTTGCGGTGCGCATGTATACGGATACCTTAGGACATCCGGATACATGTACATGGAATTATAAACCTGTAGATAGTTTTGAAGTATATATAATATATATATTATATATATATATATAGATATATATTATAATATATATTATATATATATATATTATAACTATTATATATATATATAAATATATAATATAATATATATAATAGATATAACTGATTATATGTACTTGAAGATTTCTATAAGTGGTGCAGTGCGCATGATATGCGAATACCACGGACTTCGGATACATTTCATGACTAATAAAATTCTAATTTGTAAGAACCAATACAGTTTTTTTTTTTTTTTTATTAAAATATTTTCTAATAATTATCCCATGTGGTTTTCTTTGTTAGTATTTCCAAACGTTCGTTTTAACAAAACTTTTTCATTTATTCAATATTTCAATTAGCACTTGCTGCTTTAGAGTCTTAAAGACGGTGGTGTTTCGTGATTTTGAAAGAATTGATCACAAAAAGAGTTCATTCTCTGATAAGAAAAGTTTTAGACTGAACTGTTTTCCACATAAGAAAGAAATCGGCCAAACCGTTGTTCATCGTTGAAGGGTTCTAAAAGGATATAGTTGGTGAGTTGTAAGTAATTGAGTTGCCACTGGCAATATTGCACAGAGCCGATAGCTCACATTACAAGAGGCTTGGATCCTGGTTACAATACAGGTTGGGAATCTAATAAGGTGTTAGTTGATTGGATTGTCGGGGGGGCTGGCCAAGGATCTTGTTTCATGCAGTTCGAAGAGTAGTTATGAACAGTTATTTTTAATATCTTTTTAACACCAACTCACCGCCTACATTAATAAATTTGGCGGGTATACCTGTCCTGGATCTTATACTTATTTTACTTTTCAATCTTATTACTTCTTATCAAGTGAAGGTGCTTGTAAGGTAAAGTTATTTTGCTATTTATTTGAATATTTAAGCTCAGTTTAGTACGGGTCGCTTTTTAAAACCTGTGCCAGGGCTTGTTTCCAAGTTTTTAAACCCATATCGACATTTTAATCTCAGTTGTTGGATGTATAGGCAGATATAATTGATAATGTATTGTTTTTTTTTTTTTTTAACGTTCATTATAGTCGGTTAAGACTATTTTGCTTTGTTTGAACGGTTAAAGTAATTTGATTTCTTTTGTCTTTGGCGTATCTGGGTGGGGATAAACAAAGCTGTTAATTGCACCAGATCAGTTGCCCATTGTTCTAAATTCAATGGCTTTTTGTGAGTTTACTCTGTAGCCATTAATGGCTCTTAAATTATAATATATATTATATATATTTAAAATATATATTAAAATTTATTAATTTTATTAAATATTGTTAGATAGGCGTTAAAGTTTGCAAAATTAAGCGGAGCGAAATAGTGGTTTCCCAGAATTCACAATTCTCCTCTGTTTGAGTTCTATAGGTAAAACACTAGTTCCCCGTAAGATTTTGTCAAATTTTATTGCAGATTGTTGTATAATGTATAATATATAATATATATATATATATTATATATATAATTATATTAATATATATATAATATATATATTATATATATATTATATATATTATATATATATAATATATATTATATATTATATTATATATATATATATATATATATATATATATATATAAAGTATATATATATATACTATATCATATATATCACATGTATTTTGCGGCGGTTAGAATTTGTTTTCAAATAGAGCTTATCAGGTTGAAAGGTAAATTTCGAAAACTTTTCGGTAGAAAACGGGTATTGTGCATTCGGTGGGTCTGAAAGTGACTCTGTTTTGTGAACTCTATATTTTGTATATTTGTTATTGTACAACAAACAAATATACTATGGTACATCTAATGCTGAGCTATGGAGATGGTGGAAGTGGAGGTTTAGGTGTGAAGGAAATCACTGCCTTATTAAAAGACCAAATGGCTCAAGAAGCCGCAATCGCACAACAAAAAGTAGCTGCTGATTTGGAGGAGAAAAGATTAGCGTTTGAAGCTGAGAAAGAGAAAGCTAAGCTTGAAGATGGAAGGGAGAAGCTAGCTTTGAGTTTGAACGGGAGTAGAGAAAAGCCAAGATTTGAAGCTGAAGCGCCAAAAAAGAGTAAGTTTAGGAGCGGAAAAGATGCAAGAGATGCAGAAAGAAAGATGCTTCAGATGACCCAGCTTTGATGCTGAAGAAAGACGCGTCACAATGAACGGCAAGTGATAGCATCAGCAGAATGCTCAGGGCATCCATAATGCTCCCATGCTATAAGTTATTCCGAAGTTGAACGCTTCCTTTTTCTTCCGACCGAAAAGAAAACCGATATTGAAGAATATCTGTTAATGTTTGAGAAGCAAGCAGAGGCGAACGATATCCCTATGGAAAAGCGAGCGACAATTTTAGGAGGTTTCCTAACAAGTAAAGCTGTCAGTGTATATAATAAGATGACTGTTGAAGAATTAAAGAGCTACGAAGGTTTGAAAAGTGCTTTATTGGAGAGATATGGGCTCACGGAAAGTGGGTACTGTACAAAGTATAAAACTATAACTCCTACGGAAGATGATAATCCTAGAGTTTATTTACAGAGAATTATTGAAGCTCTTAAAAAGTGGTTAACAGCAGCGAATGTAACACTGACACCTGATGATATTATCGAATTTTTCTCGGTGGATAAGTATTTGAATACGGTTCCAAAAGAACTCGCAACCTATTTAAGGGAGTCGAAGAAGAAAGCACCAGAAGAGATAATAACTTGTTCTGAAGGATACATGGAAGCACATCGTTTGAGGTTCACAGCTAATAGTCACACGCGAAATCACAATCACGTTGAGAAAAGCACACATAATAATAATAATTTTAGATCAAAAGGCAATGGTTACTCTACGAATGGTAATCATAAAAGTAGCAACCAACATGCATCGAGAGCAACTAACAATGAAAGCAGGATCGGAGGTGGGAGCGGCGACAGACAGAACTATCGTCGCAGTAGCAGTGAGCCGAGAGAAGTGCCCACGTGCTTTAAGTGTCAGAGGAGAGGGCATCTCTCAAGGGATTGTCGAGCCCCTCCTCCTTGTTGCAACAATAGTACTAGGGGACAAAACAATTCAGGAAGACAAAAAGAAGAAACAAAGAGCACGGGAGCGTCCGGAGTCTCTGATAACGGCAACGAAGCCCTGAACTACTCAGGTGAAGAGCCGAAGCTCCTGAATGAGATAATGAAGGTGAAAAATGACGAAACGTCACACCTACCTGTAACGTATGGGACGGGTGAATGGCTTTTAAAGATGAAATTCGCGGAGATACTGCCTGCTTGGTAGCGTTGTGCGAGGAAAAGTTTGTGCCGAAAAAGGTGTTTGTTGGAAACAACATGAAATACGGTTTGTTGGACGGTACGGTGGATCGAAGCTTCCGCTTGCAAATATCGATGTGGATACCCCTTATTACGTAGGGAGAACAACCGCGGCAGTGTTGCCGGAGGTTGTATATGATTTGGTAATCGGGAATGTCAAAGGAGCATTGCCCATAAGTCAGCCTAATCTCGCTTGGGAGTCGACCGTGTGTCGAGGGCCTCGTAAAGTAGAGGTCGGGCATAACATTAGAAGTATGCTGGTCCCCATCGCTGAGAGCGCTGAAGAAGGTTCACAAGAAGAACCTAACCAAACCAATCATAAATTTGGAATGGCAAGTTTGGAGATGAGTGAGTCTTACAGAGGGAAACCGTCAGTGCCACAATCGTTTGACATCAGTTATAAAGATGTCGCGCCAACCATGGAACCATCACTAAATGTGATGACTGGGTGCAAATGTTCACCTGAAAATGAGAACGTTACAGGAAAAGATGAAGTGAAAACCCCTAAAGATTTAATAGATGTTGAAGAAGACACGAGAATGATAGATGTTCAAGAAACATCGATGGTAGAGAGCACGAAGTGGTCTGATGAAACAGATCGTGCGGTTGAAGATGATGAGATGGTGAGAGGTGACATAGACAGTCACACGCAAAGTTCTGGAGAGAAGGATGTTGTAGCTGTGGTTGAAGGGGGTATAACCCATGGTGATGAAGTTCAAGAACTGATCAACGATCGGGAGACTTTTAAAAGTAAACAGAAAGATGCGATGTCTCAAAGAGAGGAAGTTAAAGAGTGTAGTGTAAAGGAAGTTTGCGACGGTATGCCGGAACGCAGGGAGAAGTTGAAGAGTCATCCTCAGTATTATTACTGGGGCAGTCAGAATTCAATGCGTTCAGGATTAAAAGTTGGGAACAAGGGAAGAGCAGGGCTCGCTGGACTGTTCAGTGAGGAGGAAAAGGCATTGTGCAATAATACTTCGATAAAAGAAGTGAAGATGAGACGCCGAGACTGCCATGGAAAAGTGGTACAGTCGGTCAATGTTGTTAAACGGCACAATGCAAGGTTTGAAAACGAGGTGGTTAGAGAAGACATCGGCAGTATGGAAAAGGTTTGGATAATAAAAGAAGTTATGTGCAGAGAGGGTAAGAGAACACACTGCAGGAGGAGTAAAGGAAGCATGTCAGGAGAAAAGGAAAGATGTGAAACTGATTGTAGAAGTGAGGAGTGTGATGATGATGAGAAGTCTCACATGAAGAGTCACCGCATGGTGAAACTGTTGTTAGCAAAGAAGGTGAGAGAAGTTGGCAGAAAGGGAGAAGAGTGTCAAAAGACACACAGAAACACAAAGAAATGTGTGATACTATGGAAGAAGTTAGAGAGAAAAGGAGGTAACGAAGAAAGAAGAGGGTGTAGGTCTGGAGGAAAGGGTGTAAGAAGAATACTAGTAGTTGTATGTCAAAGGAAAATGCCAGCAAAGATGGTCACAACGAAAATAAAAGATGAAAGAAACGAAGCTGATTATTTTGTTGAAAATAGATTTAAATATTTTGTGACCCGGCGCAAACACCCGACTACTCTTGTGACTGTTCTTCGAAGGAAAATTCAAGTTTGCCCTAATCCACATTAGTGGGTGAGATAATGTCGTCAATGACCATTTAAGCAGATCATATGCCGACAACACATCTGGTCCATTATCAGAAGTCTCTACAGAAGAAGGAGCACTGAGTGAATGAGACCAATGTTTTAATCACGTGTACATAAAGCAAAATGTACCAATTTGCTTCAAAAGGGTGGGCCAAAGATGTAATGCAATTATACACGTAATATATAACATTGTTTCATTTATGTATTGTAAAGTAATGGCCAACATTGCCATTGCAATATCTCTTTCATTTGTCTATATTTACGTTGTATAATTGTAGCGGCTCGTCGAAAATTTTGTAAATATGGTTGTAATTCATGAGTAAATGACAGCCAATGAAAACTTGTTTTTCAGGACTTACTTTTGAGAAGCTAAGTTTTGATTGGTTGTCATTCACAAAACTGTGATAATAATAATAATACTATTATTATTATTATTATTATTATTATTATTATTATTATTATTATTATTTATATTTTAAACTGTTATAAGGATACTACGCATTTATTATTTATGTAATTGGTTTTGTATATATATATAAATGTGTATGAATAATATTTAATGATTTTATATAATGTGAAGCTCACAATGTATAAATGCATTTGGCTTTTATGTTTCGATTTTAGAAGAAAATTGAGATTTCTTGTGAACGAAGTTCAATTGTACAGAAATACCAATTTTCGGTCTTGCTAAATGTTTAATATACATTTGTTTTTCTAAAATAACTAATAAGTGGATACATCATTTTATTAATTATTTTAGGAATTGTGATTGGATGGTTAAGCGTAAACTGATTGACGAAGATTTGTATAAATAGTAAAATTATGAATATTTGATATCTTTTTGCTTTCATTCGTCGTTAATCAAAGTGCTTACAGTTGGTATGCGCTTGTCGCCTTGTCTGATCAATTTTATTATTTTTTTTGGTGTGCATATTCTTGTATAGTGGAGTGTCTTATTTTATATTTTTGTAAAGTAATTGTAGTAATGTTTTTAAATGTAAAATGGTGTTTTAATCTGTGTTTTAAATATAATTGTGTTTATTTGTAATTTCGCATTGCTATTTTAAAAGCATCGTCTGTGAATGCGATTTGCAAATGCATTGTGTCTGCGGTGTTACCATATATCACTAGCAGGTAAGGGTATTTATCATTGAAGTGTATTTATTTTAATATGGTAAAGATTCTTTTGTGTTAACAAATATAAAGTGTTTAACGATTAAAATTATATTGTTTTATACACGAAAAATTGCCAAAGTCACATTTTATTTATTCAAAATTAAGATTTGTTATATTACTAGCTCTTTGCTTTAAGACATCAGCTGTTATTTGATCAGCTGGTTTTGCATTCATTTGTTCACACTGACAAATCGATGTTTTAAGTAATTTCTACAAACATTTAATTTACAAGTAAATATTTTATATCTTTTGTAAAGTCAATCTGTCTATATATTTTTGTTAGTATATTTTGCTTATTTATATATATCGTTGAACATATATATAATATATATCATATATATAATATAATATATATATATATATATATATATATATATAATATATATATATATATATATTATATAATTTATTATATATTATATATATATATATATATATATATATATATATAATATATATATATATAGTATATTATATAATTTGTATATATATATATATTATGGGCGAAGATTTTTATAAATATATTGGTAAAACAGCATTTAGTGTTGATATTTGATTTTAATTTTTTTTTTAGCATAATATTTAATAACTATTTAATTATATATATATTATAATATATATATATATATATAATATATATATATTATATATATATATATTATATATATATATATATATATATATAAATATAACTGATATATAGTACTGAAGATTCTATATGTGCAGTGCGCATGTATGCGAATACCCCACGGACATTCGGATACATGTTCATGGACTTATAAAATCTAGTTTGTAAGACCAGTACATTTTTATTTATTTTTTTTTTATTAAAAATATTTCTAAAATTATCCCAGTGGTTTTCTTGAGTATTTCCAAACGTGTTTTACTTTTCATTTATTCAATAATTCAATTAGCTATTGCTTTAAGTCTTAAAGACGTGGTTTTCGTGATTGAAAGATTGATCACAAAAAGGGTTCATTCTCTGATAAGAAAAGTATTGACTGAACTGTTTTCACATAAGACAAAGAACTCGGCCAAACCGTTGTTCCACTTGAAGGGTCTCTAAAAGGATAAGTTGGTGAGTTGTAAGTATTGAGTTGCACTGCAATATTGCACAGGCCGGTAGCTCACTTAACAGGAGGCCTGGATACTGTTACAATATAGGTTTGGGAATCTATTAAGGTGTTAGTTGATTGGATTGTCACGGGGCCTGGCCAAAGGATTTGGTTCATCAGTTCGAAAGAGTAAGTTATGAACAGATAATTTAATATCTTTAGAGACCATCACCTTACAATATAATATATATGCTATTACTTATTTTTATATATATATATATAATATATATATTATATATATATATATATATATATATATATATATATATATATATATATAAAATCATCAGTGTGTATATTTACTTGAGATGGGTCTCTCTCTTCTGGAGGTTTCCAATACTGTCGATCTAGAGATTTTATTGGCCAGCTTATTCTTGTAACTGATCTAACATCTTCTAATTGACTTTTAACATGATCAGTTTATTGAACGTTTAGGATTTACAGGAATTTAATTTAATATGTATTAATGACTATCTATTATGATCTTTTCTAGTTATATGATCTGTTTATCTCTGTATCTGTTAGTTGGCTTCGAATTCTCTCTCTTACTATTATTTACGATTTTAAAAAATCATTCTTTTCTATTTGTACATATTATTATTTCAAGCATGTTCCAATGCATATTTAGGCGTTGTTTCTTAGTGTGTGTCATTTATGAGTCTACGGTACAAGTCTCAAAGCCATATGTTATTGCAGGTAACTTACACTGTCCAAAAAATTCTCTTTAAACAAAGGAGAAATTTATAAACGGACCACGAGAATCTTAATTTACCCATAGTGCTCTAAGATAATTTCATTCTTCATTGCATTTCATTCATCAATTTACCATTTGAAGGTACAAGTTATGGATGGTAGTCATTTTTAGACTTGCATACGATTTAGCTGTTGCTCATTTCTTGTTGGAGAGTTATATACTTATTGGATAAATCTTTGGGTTTGCTAAAGTTTGCATTTAAGCATACAAAGCTGTTAGTAATGACTAGCTCCATTAGCATTCTTTGTAATTCCTTAGAATCTGATGTGTATAACACTACTATAACAATTACCAAATCGTCAATTATTTACAAATATTCTATTTACATTTTTATCCATATCGTCCTAGTTTAGTGAGTATTTGCTATAATAGAATTTTTTACTACCAACTTTACATAATTTAAATTTTGATTATCATTATCATGGATTATATATATATATATATATATTATTATATATATAATATATATATATATATATATATATATATATATATATATATATATATAATATATAATATTATATTATATATATTATATATATTATATATATATATATCTTCTTCTCTTCATCTTCCTTATATTTTTCCAAGCAATGGGAGTAGGTGCGCGACGGGGCCTATCGGGAAAAGAAAGCAGTGAAGAACTGACCAAGTCAAAAAGCAAGCCCAGCCTTACCGCCTCTCAGTACCATTAATTAGTGGAAACCCATCGCAGTCAGAACATCCACCCTAAAGCTTCATGGGACAGCGATGGACCCTCAATATGGTAGATCGTCAATGTAGGGTTTCATCCCTTGACCCAGGTGTGCCACAACCAACCCCCTCACAATCCCCGCCATTCACCCTGTTATACACCTTTCTTCTCGCCTCTACCGAACTCACATTTCTCTCCTTTCAAACCTTCGTTTACTGACTCAATCCACTTTTCTTTCGGTCTCCCAGCCGGTCGGTTTCCCACACTCGCAACTATACATTCGCTTAACCAACCGACTAACATTCCTTTCCATATGACAAACCATCTCAACATACTATCATTTATCTCTCATCATTTACCCCTTTCTTCAACCCCACCACTCTCTAATACGTTCATTCCTCTCTTTTAATCCAATTCTTTCTACACGCTAAGCACACCCGCTAAGCCTTTGTCCATCTGACACATTGAACTTTAGATCTATACTTCTTTTCCAGACGCATTGTTGCACTACTATACAAAATAAAAAAAAACAGGGTAAACAAACAATAAAACCTCATGTAAAACCTAAGCACACTCAAGACTTAAGTCCTTTTACATTTCACGCACGATTTAATTGCACCAGCCCTCCTGCCATTCACAACTTTTCCTACTTACACTCTGCATCATCCGTTCCTTCTCATCCAACATATACGCTAAATATTTAAACTCAGACACTTGTTCCAGACTGCTCAGCATCTAACATAACTTCACACTGAGGAGTGTTCCTCACTCACAACCATAACCTTACTCTTCAATCCACGTTTACTTTCAAGCCCTTCCTTTACACACCCTGCCAAATCTCTCTACCAATCCTCTTCAAACTCTTTCAGATTCGCCACACAGAACAATCATCCGCAAATATAATAGGTTGGGCAGCCCCTCGCATATCATCTCCATTATCCACCATTCTAACACACCATTTCCTGCCATCCCAACCTCGAATTCTTTCATAACCCCATCCATTATACAAATTGAATACCAAGGAGACATAACACAACTGTCTTAACTAACGCTGTTAATTACTAAACCAATCACCTTGGACACCATTTATTCTTAAACACGCTTCACTATCGTCATACATACTTTTGACTGCATTCAGAAGCCTACCACCAATCACCAATATATACTAACACCTGCCATAAACTTCCCTATTAACTCTATCATACGCCTGTTGCAAAATCCATAAAACTAAATACAATTTATTCTCTTCTCCCCTGCATTTTCTCAATCATTTGTTTTCATGTAAAAGATTTGATCCACACATCCTCTACCACTCCTAAACGAACCTGTTCTTCACCCCAATCAGTCCCTTCAGTCACTCGACGCACCTTTTCGACCAAAATACCAGCATACCTAACCTTTCCCCTACAGCACTCAATAAACTTATTCGCCTATAATTTCTACAGTTCCGCTTATCTCCCTTACCCTTATATAAGGGTATATTACGCTCTCCTCCCATCCCTTGGAATATACCCTCTATAAACGCTTTATTACCAACTTCCAAATCCCATCAATCACCATTGTCGCCTCCGTTCTTGATCATTTCCAGTAATTTCATCTTATACTGCAAAGATTTACCATTCTTCCATTTTTTCCTCCTACCCATTACCTCCTCCTTACTATAACCTCATCCCCAAAATATACCTATTCATTCTTGCACCATCAAACGCACACACATTCACCTATCAACTCTTCACTTACTGTTAATATTGTTGCAGATTTTGAGTGTTCTTTCCACACTCCTCTCAACACCGCCATTTCATCAATTACAAAAGCACCATCCCTATTCATTATTTCTGCAGATTCCCTTATTCTCATTCTAAACCTTTCGCGCTTCCTTCCAGAAAGAGCTTCCTATTTGCTTTGTAATCCCCATTCATCCTGCCTTCAAACTGTTCATTTACCTCTGGTTTTCTCCTACGTATACACCTTTTAGATTTCTTTTTTCCTCCCTTATTATAATTCGCAAAAGCATCTTTTCTTTTGAGTCTTCATCTATTGCTTTTA
Organism: Trachelipus rathkii; assembly: GCA_015478945.1. Lineage (NCBI taxonomy): Eukaryota > Metazoa > Arthropoda > Malacostraca > Isopoda > Trachelipodidae > Trachelipus > Trachelipus rathkii. The sequence continues at coordinate 21,207 of JABUQX010008388.1, forward strand.
GTACATTCAAACACACTTCTTCTCTTTTACCTTTAACCGCTTTCATCACCTCTTCATTCCACCAATTACTGTTAACATTTCTTACTTCCTACTTTAGCACATCCACAATACTTCCTTTTGCAGCTACTATCAATTGCTTCCTCATTTGCCCCCAGATTTTTCCCAGTATCACTTGTTCACATTCAACCTTTTTACTAGCGAGCGCTCTTAATACTTATCCTTATTGTAATTGCTCCTTAACTTCTGCACTCTTAAATTTAGCGTACTTCCTTTCGTATCAAACCATTCCTTTCCATCCACGCCCCACTAACTTAATTTTAACTATATATATATATATATATATATATATATATATATATTAAATATAAATATATATATAATAACTATATGGATATTATATATATAAATCTATAAATATAATATATATCCTTCCTATATATATACAGGGTGTCTGAAGCGAATACGCATCAGCTGTGTATCGCGTGAAGTATTGCGTATGTGACAAAATTTTCTAAATAAAACCTGTGTCCTTTAATTAGCTCTACGAGGTGGAACAGTTACAGTTTATTTTTGCGCATGCGCAGTAGTCCAAATGAGCGGAACTATGGTTTTTTTGAATGGAATGGTATATATTTTTTTATTCCAGATTTGAAATGTACGTACGAAATTATACATTAATTACTGAAGACACTTTTACCTACAGTGTATACCTTACACGCTATCCACGTTCAAAACATTGAATCGCTACTGGTGTATACGACACACATACTTATATTAACGCATATACCGTATGGTAATGAAGGAACTTACGAACCAAGTAACCTTTCGGACATTACGTTGAAGTAAATTTGGGTGCTTAGAACCAAATCGTGAAACACATAGATACTGTAATGTTGGTATAGTGAACGACATGCCTCGCGATGTGTACTCAGACGACGAAAAACGAGCCATGGTTGAATTGTACATTGCAAATAGAGACTTGTGGCTACCCGTGAATTCCATCCATTTGCAATGTACAATTCGACCATGGCTCGTTTTTCGTCGTCTGAGTACACATCGCGAGGCATGTCGTTCACTATACCAACGTTACAGTATCTATGTGTTTCACGATTTGGTTCTAAATACCTAAATTTACTTCAACGTAATGTCCGAAAGGTTACTTGGTTCGTAAGTTCCTTCATTACCATACGGTATGTGCGTTAATATAAGTATGTGTGTCGTATACACCAGTAGCGATTCAATGTTTTGAACGTGGATAGCGTGTAAGGTATACACTGTAGGTAAAAGTGTCTTCAGTAATTAATGTATAATTTCGTACGTACATTTCAAATCTGGAATAAAAAATATACCATTCCATTCAAAAAAACCATAGTTCCGCTCATTTGGACTACTGCGCATGCGCAAAAATAAACTGTAACTGTTCCACCTCGTAGAGCTAATTAAAGGACACAGGTTTTATTTAGAAAATTTTGTCACATACGCAATACTTCACGCGATACACAGCTGTTACGTATTCGCTGAGACACCCTGTATATATATAATATATAATATATGCAAAAATGGGTATATATAGTATAGTATATATAGTATATATTTAATCTACTTATATATTACTATATAATCCTATATATATATATACTTTATTATATATATTATACCCCACTATATTACTTCTTATTTATTTTTAACCTTTAGAAAACGGATTATCTTTGTCGTGTGTGTGTGTGTGTCGTTGGAGAGAGAGAGAGAGAGAGAGAGAGAGAGAGAGAGAGAGAGAGAGAAAGAGAGAGAGAGAGAGAGAGAGAGTATTCTCTCTCAGTATAGTAGAGAGAGAGAGAAAAATGAGAGCGAGAGAGAGAGAGAGGTAAAATCGTGAGACGAAAGGTAGAAAGTAGAAGAAAGTAGAGAATCAAAGAGAGAAATTGAGAAGAAAGTTTAGAGCACTCTCTCGGTAGAAGTCAAGTAGGGCGTAGCGGGTTCTTTTTAAAGAGGCTCATTCATCCACCACCAGACAACGATAAGAACATCAGAGGAAGGACGCTGAACTCAGAGCGAGGCAGTCCCCCGGACACTCAGGCGGTCGAACCAACCCCCCCCCTCTCCTGGGCTCCCCTCTTACTTCTCTCTCCTCTTCCTCCTCCCCTCCTCTCCGTCCCCGCTCCGCTACGTCCCTCCTCGTTCTCCCTCCCTCTCTCTCCTCTACTCCTCTCTCGCCACGCCTCCAAGAGGAGAACGCATGAGTGCTGATGCGAACATACAGGAGAGTACGGCATCGGCCAGCGGAAGAATGGCTTGGCTCGTCACAGGAAATAGAACACGTTGAGGAAGACGGCATTTTTGCCCGTTGGACTTAAGCAAAGTAGCGTTTCACAGTGAGGTCGGGGGTGCTGAAGCGGGTAGGCCTGAAGATATGAGTCTCAAGTTATGCGGTGGCTTTAGGCAATTTTTAAAAGCGGGGCCAGTGAGGGTAATCAACGGTTCGAGCTGGCTATCGTGAAGTTTTACATAGTAAGGTCACTACCCTGGAACTGGCTTGTTCACGACTGGGCGTAAAAGAGGTTCGAAGAGTGGCAGATGGATCCTGTTCTCCGGCCGGGTAAGGGAGGGCCGCACATTGGACCAGTGGGACATTCTGTGTCAATTATACCCGACGTGCTGAGGGATGATAAAGGGGCTGCGCAGGGTTAGCTGAGCCGCGATACGGAGGGTAAAAACGTCAGTGCGTGGCTCTGTAAGCGATTTGCTGATCCAGTTCAGGGGATGAGAAAATCTGTTAGCAAGCATAATATAGCGGTGTTAGGATCTTGCTCGAACTTAGAAGTCTTCGTGGAATGGGACGTTCGGTCTGGATGGCCAATTCGGCATGGGAAATTGTCTAGTTTCCGGTCAGAGACGTTAATAAGTGGTCGGAGACGATGCTTTAGAGCTTTCGGGAGGAAATCGGGGTATCAGTCATACGAGGTGTTTGCACGTAATCTTAGCTGATTTTTCGGTCGCGAGGAGTCCCGGTATGTGCTATCATCGCAATATTCAATGAGATGTCTCAAGAAGGTTTTGACGAGTGGCGGGAACAATTCTATGATACATAAATGCCAACAACAGTAGTAGGGCGCACGTGTATTTCTCGATCATTCGGCTTAATTATTATAACGCCTAGGGATATCACGGCTAATGCACACGGAATATTCACCGTCGAACACGGTTGCATCGGGTTGCGTGAGGCACAGTCTGTTGGCGCTTACGGCGAAAGCCCGCTGTGTTAGTAGAAAGACTCGCGCGGACGAGAGGCACACGTCGCGCAAGCTTGAGCATTGCGTGCTACTACGTCATCATGTAGGTACATTGTTTCGGACCGGTTTGCGTGACGCGACGTACGTTGAGGTGCACAATACTAATAGTACATATGAGTGAGCTTTCGGTCATGAAGACAGCGCCGGCTTGCACGAGCTGACGGCGGGATTCCAAGATGGGACGAAGCAGGTACATCTGCTAGCCAGACGAGATTAGTCCAATATAGCCGTTTACTGATACCGCTATGAGGAAGCTAATTGAACGAACTACTCGGCGGTGTCAATCGTTCTTTGAGAGGCATGAGAATGGGAGAGAGCATCTAGCAGACGTCAGAACTGAGGTTAGGAAGCAGTACTGGCTGAGGAGAGCGAGCAGAGAGATATCGAATGCAGCAGTCCTGGTCGAGTTATGAACGAGAGATGACCGAGTGCGACGATGACGAGACGAGAGTCTCATGGTCTGTCAATCTGCTGCTGTCTCTGACGATCATGCTCTTAATACGATCTGGCTGTTCATCCGTCCTCTTCAATCAGAACTTTAACGACATCGACAGACAATTATCACTAATGAGTGAAGAAAATGACATTTAGCGTTGAAATAGTTTTATCTTAAAATAAATTCTTGTTTATTCAGTAGCCATTCTTACTTCTATAATGATCTGACATATAATCATCGATTCACACGAAAATTTGGTGACAACACGATAGTCTATGATTACGTGTTTGATATATTGTCTTTGTGTGCAACGATTATCAGCTGTATACATAATAAATATGAAATAATTATTATATTATATACCTATAAAAACTATTATTACCAATAGAAATCTACGTATATATATAATATATTAAAATATATTTAAATTGATTATAATTATTGTATTATTATGACATAGATTTTACCGGGGTATATCAACAATCATTTTTAAATTAAGTATATATATATCCTATCTATTAAATATTCAAATACAGATTTTATTGCTAGTATTTGAGTATGATATTAGCCTAAATTAGAAACGAAAAAAATTAAAATAAATATAAATCCTGATAAATATAAAACTAACTCTATTCAATCGAATCAGCTGTACTTGCGATAAGCAGGTAAATATTATTGCGGGGCAGACTCCGAGCCGTCCTCGTCTCCATTAATTGCTATAAATATTGGACATTGTCTGACGCCCCCCTATACACCAGCGCTATCGGATTGAAGTGAAAACTGATGGAATAAGTTATAGCAAATATTTATTATTTAGTAATTTATTCAGTTTTATTTATGTGTTACTATCCAAAATCTTATAATTACACAGAAAATAACCAAAATTACACTTTGGCCAACTACAATCTGATGACTGTCGATCTCTTTCAATATTTAGTTCATAACAAGCCGATTGTTTTGTATATTTTTGTGTGTTTTGTTTAATATTTTTTATACCTCATAGTTTTCGAAATACGAATTTCATGTAAGATATAATTGTACGTATTCGAGTTTGAAGCAGCTTCCAAACTGAAGGCCAGAGGAAAATCTACTGCACTGGAGAGATTTATAAATAATAGTTATTCGAGAAACCAAATAATAGTTTTCGTCATTTGACTTTACATAAAATAGCTAGGAACTATGGTTTTCATTTAAGAAGTTTCTGTTATAGTGGTATGGTCTTTTTCCTTATTTCTCATGTTTTTAGTTCTAGGTGCCCAATTTGATTACATTGTACTCTTGATATATTAATACTTTGATAATTAATATTATAATATACTATATTATATATATATATAGTATACTATATATATATATACTATGTTAATAATTGTAATATACATTATTTACCTTAACTTTAGGCATCGTAGTATAATATATATATACTACTTATAAATAATACATATATCTTGAAATAAATGTATCTATTTTTACTTTGTTTATATATATATGTTTATATCTACTCAATATACTACTATATAGGTCAACTTAAGAGATGTACAGATTACCTAGAGAGAGAGGAAGAAGCCGATACCGATACTCCGGCTTTTTAAGCGCGTTGCCGGAATCTGAATCTATATAATTATATACATAAGACAACACATATACCTTATTACTAGTTTAAAACTGCAACGCATTAGAACACTTTGTGTACGTGCTAAGGCAAATCTGCGCAATGAAATTAAAAGAACATATCCTTAGCGTACAAACCCAATACTAATCACCGTCTCGGACTCATTACGTTTATTTTCATGATTTGGTAATGTAAGAGTGTCCCAATAGGATTTTATTTTATAGCGTTAAATGATAACCCAAATCGGTATCTTGAAGAGCGCAAATCAAGATTAACATTTTAGAGTAACGTATGGTATAGTATGAGATATTATTTCTGATTATTTGCTGTGTTTTACTGCGATGTGGTAAATACAAATTTCCAATTTTACCGAGTTAATAACTTAGAGCCAGTTATAGACCACATAGCCTTGTTATGAGTTTCAACCTCGATATATGGCAATTTCACCAGAGATTCATTATACTACTTAGAGTATCAACAAGTAATATAGAATAATGAGAACGAAGAGAGCACTCAATTGATGGCGAACGTTCTAAAAGACAAAAGTAAAGTAGACAAACACACTAAGTATCTCATACATATAACATTATACGCTAATAATAATGAGTAGCTACCATTAAGACAATACCATAGAATAGTTACGTTTTCTCATGTCAGAATCACTGACGTACACACTAATCGCGATGTGCAAATGATACGTATTCTACTCAACATTGAGAACATGATGAAAAAGATCATCTAATATGTGTTTTCAGCGATTTCACTAGTATTGTGGTCTATCTAAAGCACCAGCCACAATTTGATTTATTATCTATCCGGTGGTTATTTATGCGATTCCTCCGAAACTGAGCACGTTTAAACATTAGCGTGTTCGCTCTTAAGGCTTCTCTCGCACTGATGACCGGGATAGCGGCGTATAATGATCGTTTGCTTGACAAAGTCACATTAGTATGGTATACACCTGATAAGATGAATTGCGAATAGCCTTTGAACTCAGGTATAGTTCATGCCGACTAGGGTATAGCACTGGGTAGGTAAAAGTGTCTTCAGTAATTAATGTATAATTTCGCTACGTCATGGATGGGGACCCTCATTAAGAATCTAGGAGGAGTATATTAACATATACCATTTCATTCAAAAAGAAGCCATCATAGTTCCTCCCGCTTCATTTGGACTGACTTTCGTAAGCAATCGGCGTCATGAGATGAGGTAGAGATTTTGCCTATACTGTAGCCAGGCTCTCTCGTAGGTCAATCTCAAAGGGCACACAGGCGTTATTATGGTTAGATAAATCTTCTGTCCAACATCAGCGCAATTCTTATCCTCTATTTGATCTTATATTATCACTGATTCAGTTATATCATCACTCTAGATTGTATTAACTTAGTTATTTATATTCATGCTGATGACATCTCTCCATTATTATCTATGCATTATATTTATAATTATTATTATTATTATTCATTCACCTTGACTTCTCCACTCATATCACAGGTTGAGTGAAAGTGGGGTAGTGTGGATGTTTTATTTTGTTATTTATGTTAGCTAGCTAGAATATTATATTATTATTTATCTTACTATTATATATTTGACCTATTTTTGCAGATATTTAAACTATTTTTAGATAAGCTATATTATATTTGAAGTTATATGTAGTTTTTTCTTTCTGTAATATAATTTATTTTGAATGAGTTTGCTACAAAGTCATTCTGAGGGGTACAAGTCCCCAGGATGAAGAAAAGAAATAGAATGATAGGAGACCTGTAAAGTTTTTTTTTAATGTAAATTTACATATTATTATTTATGTATTGTATTATTTTTTAAACTTTCTTTTTCTTAGTCTTATTGAGTACATTATATGTTCAGCTCGGTCTTGCGTTGCTGCTGTCGTAGTGTTATATAGTGTATATTAGTGTGATAATTCTGATATAGGACTATGTAATGCTGGATAAGATGCATGTTACTAGAAGGCACTGAGACGTTGAAGTTGTAGTCAAGTACATATATATACCGCATAACATCAAATAGTATTGTATATGCTTATGAGCAGCTCTCCGCGACTAGTAATAATACAGGAATAGAATGTGGAAAGTGTGTGATACGGAGCCCTAATATGCATGTGTGAGGAGCAGACATGTGTTAGCAGAGAAGGATCTAATACGCAACCTACAGTTAGTAGTGCATAAGTGTATAGTCAGTCGGAAATGCGCTGTCGTAATAGCACAGGAAGGTAGCACGTATGCTTCAACCTGTCGAATTGTCGCTGCCGCGAGACCAGACGCAGACTGATGATCGTAATATGTGTGTATTCCACAATCAAGGTTGTAATATTACCTGAGGAGAGAAGCGAGAGAGACTCTCGAATGTTGTTTGATGTAGTAATATGCAACTCAAGAGTGAAGAGCTCAAGAAGAAAACATGACTGGCCCTTCGAATTAAAAAGGTAGTTGATGGATGGTAATAATGCTTGAGTATAATGATATTACTATTAAGAGGTTATGATCTGAGTAGGTAGTATAACAGCGCGAGAAGTATAAAAGTAATTGATTACATGTTTAGGATTAGGCTTGAGCTATTCTAGATTAATTATTCTGCCCCTCAGGGGCCCTATACTTTTTGGAGCCTGTAATATGTACCTGGGAGAAAGCTTCACGAACGACGAGTGACACTTTAGGATAGCGCTCTCGGCCCAATGTGGGCGCTTTTGAGGTGCAGAGAGAGAGTCTGCGAAGATGGATAAGTATGAAAAGCGTTGCTAGAGGAGAATCAGAGGTTGCAAGAGCTTTATGAAAGGGAGAGAGAGCAGCGAAAGAGGTTAGAGGAAGAGAATGCAGAGTTGACACGAAAGTTGGAAAACATGGGAGAGAGTATGAAGAAGATGGAAGTTGAAAATAGGGAAAGGTTTGCAAATCTTGAATCTAGAATGGCTCGAATGGATTTGATTGAGGAGAGACTGAATGTGAATAGTTTCCAGAATGGACAGGAAGAAGCTGTATTAGGTTTGGAGACCGTAGATAAAGAAGGTAGAAAAACTCATTCTACTCCCAAGGATGAAAAACTTGAACTCCCAAGGATGAAAAACTTGAAAAGGAGAATGAAGTAAAAGTTGAGAAAAAAGCTGGTAAGAAGCAGATAAGAAGAAAAAAAAAGAAAAGATTATGAGGAAAGAAAGAAAGCAAAAATTCTGTGTTAGTGCGGATGATTCTTTGTATAGTGAGAAAGATGAACAAGGCAAGAATGATTACATGAGTTATGGAGATGAGTCTGAATCTGAGAGTGAAAGTTCTAGTGTGGAAGTGCATAAGGGAATTTTGATACGAGAGGTTCCTAGAATAGAAAAGTTTAATGTGTATAGTAGTAGAAATGTAAATGAGTTTTTTGATGAGTTTGAAAA
>JABUQX010008389.1:0-16332 GCA_015478945.1 Trachelipus rathkii
TCACTCTTGACTTTCACCTCCATCTCTTCCACTTTCCCAGTTCACATACACTAAACCTCTTCCGATTATCCCCTGGACAAAATCATTTTACATTTCCATCACTCTCTACAGTACACTCCTCCCAACTCGATTCCAACACTACTCCATAACTCATAGCTCTTCTTTCTCAATCGGTTAATCCAATCGTAATGTACGACCCACTTAACACTGTAATGAGAAGCTCACCCACTTTGGCACCACTTACAACCCTCACTCCTATACAAAACCGGCCTCTCGCCACCGTAATGCACACATACAACTTATTCTTGAACAACTTTACTCACAACAATCAATTACCTCTTGCACCGGAAGCACACCTACATTACACATAGCCTTTTAACTCCTTCATAAAAATATCTTCACTTCCTAATCCCTATCTGCTCGGGGTTTTCTTACACACCTCAGTCATAACTTTCCCTCCGCAATTCTTCCATACTCTCAGGCACTCCTCGAAACCAACCTATCCCTAGCTAAGTCCTGTAACCCATACAACACACTTTCGAACACAATAGAATCACCCCCACCCTGACTTTCTTTTCCCTTCAATAATCCCTTAGGCAAATATACTCAGGGTCTATTATTACCTTTTCATTCATACTCTCACTTCCAGGCTTCTATGGACGATCAAATCAGCATATTCCTTTCACCCGGACGATACTCAACCAACATAATCAAGCATCACTTCAAATCTTCCAAAGTCCTTGCAAGCCGGACTATTCAACGATCCTCATTCTTCATGCAAATTACACAAGGGCTCGGTGATCCGTTTCGGCACAATGAAGCTTAGATTCATTACAAAAACGGACGCAACGAATTTCAAACAAAACCTCAAAGCAGCCAACTCTCTTTTAATCATAGAATACTTTGCTCTGTCATACTAAACGCTTTCGAAACATTAGCAATCACTCGTTTTCTTTCAATCTCATCAATCACCTGTTCTTGCATCAAACAACCCCCCATACAGACAATACCCACTTGCATCATTATAAACTTCCAAAGGTTTTCGCATTCCTCACATATAATCCGGATAAGCAGCTCTACATCCTTCGCGACTTCCGCTTTCACTTTTTCAAACGCTTCATTTCATTTTATCATTCCACTTCACAATCGTAACTCTTCTTTTTCCCAGTCCATTCAGTCAAGGTTTCATCAACAACCTGCCGACAATCTTTCTATAAACTTTCCTTCAAAATCTACCAAACCAAAAATCCTCGTAACTCTCCTTACATTCCTCGGCTTTTGGAAACTGCGCGAACTTTCTCAATAAACTTTTTTTTGCTTTCTTTAAACAGTCGCACACCACCTTGTTTGTACACCAGGAATTTCAACCTCATTCCGCAACCCACTCACACCTTTTCGGACTTTCACTTTTATCCCGTATCTCCTCTAAACGTTTTCAACACCATCATTCACTAAAACTCTCAAATGCTCAGAGCAACAGATTTCATTCATCCACTAGATATTGTCATCTATGACACCATCCATTCTTACTGGGGAAAAATCATTCATGACCACATTTTCACTCGCCCTTCTTGAAACGCATCGCCTGGAGCATCTGCTAACCCAAGCTCAAAATTCCGTAAACTGGTTATAATGCCGCTTTGCAGTGAAAAGGCAGTCCACACACTTACTATCTTCCTTCCACTGGCATCTCGATAATTACCCTCCGCACCAGATCCATTTGTGTGGAGTAAAAACTTTCATTCCCATACATGCTTTGAGAGCTTCTGACACCAAACACATAAGAAACCTATCTTTCACAGTCTTTTCATTCACCATACGATAATCAATACATAACCTCAAACGTCCATCAGGGTTTTCGCACAGCACCATCGGACTATTCCAGGACTCTCACTCTCTTCTAACACACCTTTCGCTCTTAACTCGTTCACACTGACTCTTCCAATCGCATTTCGCAACTGAGGGGGGGGAAGTGACGAGCGTCGCACTGCGTATTATGGGGGGTATCTTCCGCTAACCACTATATGCGAAACGCTTGGCAATTTTTGCATCCCCAAAATCTTCATCACCCTGGCTCAGCGCTTTTCTCCTTCTACATCACTAAACTTTTGTTCTTCCTTTACCTCTGAAATTTGTTTTATTATCAACCATTTAACATCTGTTTCCATCATACACCCAATCCTTTTTCTTCTCAATATCACCAGCAAACACACAGCATTTATTCTCGCTTGCTGGTTTGGTTACCAAAAACAGAATGCAAACTACCAACTACATCACCCACCCTTATTACCTCCCACTCTCTTCTTTTTCACATCAGGCACCTTCTGCATACATACCCGAGGATTATTCAAATCTATTATACCATCAAAGACATGAGCAACCCTTTTCACCCTATACCTCGCATCATAACCATCCACCAGAAAATGCTATTCTGGTTTTCATCCACACCCACATTCGTATTTCCAACCTACTTTCACCACTTACCACATTTATCCGTCTTCAAGGAACCTTATCCTCCTAAAGCTAAAGCAAACACTTCCACGCCTTTAACCAATTTCACATCTACCTTCCCTAAATCATTCACATACATCTGACATTTCCCATCCTTATTCACCTTCTTCTCTATCATCCTTCGATCAGGATGAATAATTCCCATTTGCACTCAAAAACTTATATCCCAATAACACACATACTTTTCATTCCAAACTATCAATCACATAAAACTCGACTCTCCTCCATGCCTATTTCCTCCTATCCTAACACTCTCTCTTAAATTTTAACTTCCACGAGGTACCAACCCCACGATTACTAATTGCCTTTATATGACCACCTACGACTTCTTCTTGATCTTTCCCTTATATTCATTTCCTATCATATGCCTTTTATACACCACTAACCATACAACCCAGTTATCAATCAAGCTTACGAACCTCAATACCTCCACAATAAAACCTTTAATACCATAATTTCATTCACGGACCAACTGAAAACACTATCGGACATTAAACATGCCCTATCTGTACACCTAATCTCACCTGAGGGTTCACCAACTGCAAACCCTCAAGGCAACCCGTTTCCCGGAGTGTTTACCCTTATCTGATTATTGACCGCTGTTTACACCTGCTTCACTCACATTTACATTCCTATCATACACTAACCAGCTGACCACTAACGGTTGAACCGGCCACTAACACAAAGCTACCAAGGACCTAGCACAACCAGGACTAATCTGACCTCGTCCCTCCTGGTCTGCCTCAACTCCAACAACATTCCAGCCATATGCCCTATTTTCCCACATGTCGTACAAGTATTTCTAGGGGACCTACACATCTAGAAAATGCCCCTCGATACCACAGTTCCCACATACCGGGTTGCCTCGCTCTTACTCCCTGTGGACAATCACGCACCACATGATCCATCCTCCGCATCTGTCTACAACCAGCCCTTTGCGGGTCCGTACATTTCATGGCCAAATGACCCACTGCCCACAGCTAAAACAAGCACCAGTTGTCTTCTACATTATCTGAAATCATAATGAGCCCATCTGTCCCACAACGAAACACTTACATCCCTATTTGCACCTCACATTTTTCTTGGTTCCACGACCTTAATCCACTTGACCCTTGATTATACCTTTGACCTTGGTTATGCCCAATCATTCCCTCTCACATTCACACTTCCACCAGCTTGTCGACCAGCAAAAAAATTACTCACACCTCCTTGCATTCACCTGTCTTTCATTTCATCTCCAAAACCACCGTAAAAATCTTCAAAAACTTCCACCATTAGCTTCATATGGGGTTAGGCCTGCATGCGTCCCTATATGATTATACTGGGTGGTCTTGTGACCCCTCTTCACTCGCATCACTCCCTACACATAACACTTCTCGCGTTCATTTCTCTCTCGCTTCTCCTTCCAAACTCCCTATACTTTCTACAATTTCCAGAACATCTTCCCAAGTCAATCGTTCTCCTGCCCATCTCATTTTCTCTTCCTTCGCAAATTCACATATTCTGTCACCGAGGTCGGAACTGTATCCAAATAAACCTTCTTCAACAATCTCTTATTCCCGTCCACATCGATCATCCCCAAAACACTTCTTTCTCGCCGAAGGTTTTCAATCGGTGCCGCATACATATCAAGTCCTTTCACTCTTTCCCACGCCTTAGCTTATCAAAAATCATTCACATTTCTATACTTCACTCCCCTTTTCACTCCCAACCTGGTCCATGATTCTCTGTTTAACCACTTTCATACTTTGACTCACCCACACTGACAGCCTTATAAAGGTCCACATTCGTCCCTCTTAAAAATTCGCCCAACTATCTCACCCAAAAGCCCTTATTTTCTCGTCAAACCTCTCCTACAAACCCTCATAATTCCCTGAAAGAACTCCTCAAACCTCTTTCGTACCCATACCATAAATTTATTACATTTTTGGATGTCCCGAATAACACCTCCTTTTTCACTCTTACGTTCACGCTCAGACTCAGACACCAGATCCCAATCCGTTATTCCTCAACCTCACCACATCCATCTTCTCCTTCCGAAACTACTTCTAATGAGTCTATTACCTTACTTTTCATTCTTTTTCATGTTCATCCTGGTTTTAGAAGTTTCTAGAAAGCTCTTCTATCTGCTTATCCTTTTCTCAATTCTTCCCATTCTTCTCATTTTTCTCAATCTTCCCATTCTTCCGTTCATTTTTCCCATTCACCACCTTATTTACATCCTTCTCCTTCATCCCCCTTCATCCTTCACTCACATAACTTAACTCATCGTCTTGGAACATCACTTTCTCATCATCTTTGGTCTTCACTCTCTCGTCCTTCTTTTCCACTTTCCCATTCCTCTTTACATTTACTACATTTGGAGTAGAGGTAACCCTTTGTTGGGTTCCATTCATTCCGTTCCCTCCAATCCCATCAGCAAACCTTTTATTCATCATTTCCTCCATTTTTGCAGCAATTTTCTCTTCCATTCTCTCGTCCATTCGTTTCTCCATCTCTCTCATTCCCTCTGTTAAATCTCTCACCTTCTCAATCAATTCTTCATTCTCTTTCTCTTTCTTCCTTAAAGCTTCCTTATACCTTTCCAACTCCGCCCGCAATTCCTCATTAGTAGCCATGTTTACTTTACACTACTTTACTACTTTCTACTTTACTACTACCGTACACCTTATACTACGCCCCTCACCTATCCCTCGAGACAGCCCCACGTTGGGCGCCACAAATATGTAGCAGATTTACGGCAGATAAAAATAATAAATCTACAATTTGAATTTTTGGTCGTGAGGCTGTCTGTCAGGGCAGCTGAAGGGAAAAACAAAAAAATACACCATACACCCTTAAGTTTATTAAAAAAACCTAACCGACCCGATACCGATATACAAAAAAAACCTTATTCTGTATTCCGATACCGATACCACCCTAAGATTAATAAAACACTATATCCAAATACCACTACCATATGCCACAATATTCTACCTTATACCCTTATACAGTATTCACCAAACCTACACCACATAGTAATTACAGACATATATAAATGAAATAAAATAAATAATAATAAAAATATTTATATAAATTATTTAATATATGAGAAATGTTCAATTTTAATTAAATGGTTTTTTAATTTCCAAATGTTTTCTTTGGTTTTTAATATTTTCCACAATGATATTAACAGTTTTTCTAATTTTTCAATCAAAATGTTTTTTCTAAGTTTTCACAATGTCTTTCACAATTTTTCAAAATGTTTTATTTTATATTTTAATTTTCACTTTCAAAATAGTCGTTTTCTTTTCAGTTTAATATTCAATTTTGTTTTTCAATTTGTCTCTCACTTTAGTTTTCTACTTGTTTTGTTTCTTTTTCCATTTTACACATATACTTTTAGTTTTTCTGTTACGTTTCGTTTTAGGCTTTATTTCTTTTCTTTCTTTTTCCTTTTATTGATTTGTCTTTTTCAAAATTGGGTAAATGTTTTTCTCTTTTTCTTAATTTCTATTCGTCACTCGGTTTTATAATTTCCAATTTTCCAATTTTAATTTCTCTAAGTGCAGTTTTGTTTTTAAGGTTTGTCGAATTTGGGTTTGGGTCCTTTAATTTAATTTTTATTATCTTATCGGTGAATTACACCAAATAAATTGATCCGTTCCCGGTACCAATATCCTCTCCATCCACTTTGAAACCCAATCACAGGAACCAATTCATCCGAATATAGGAATTCCAAATCCGCAGTAAGACCAAGTCCGGAAAAAAAACTGGAATGATACAAAAAAAACAAAACATAACAGTGAAACAATAACAATATAATATAAAGAAAAAAATCATGATAGTAAGTTAATAAGTAATAATAATTATAAAGAAATCTCTTGAACATTCTAAATTGAAGCAATTAAATGAATTAAAATAATTAAAGATTAAAGAAATAATCAACTCAACTTATAAAATACAGTCAAATAATGAAATAATAGAAAGTTATTAAAAATAAATTAAATGAAATTGAATTAAATGTAAATTTAAAATAATAAAGAAAAAAAATCAAATAATTAAATAAAACAAAACTAACAAATTAATAGCTACCTGGCCAATGTTTATTTGTTATTAGCCAGTTTTTTAGTCCTTTTCCCCTTTTTCCAAATTCCAACTTCCAAACCGTAGTACCCTGACCTTGAGAAATCCTAGAAATAAAACAACTATGTTAAGTATATTACCCAGAAAAATTAATAATAAAAAAATTAAAACCATTAATTACCCTTACCAAAGAATCTAATTAGCAAGCGAATCCACCTTCATCCATCCGATATAAACCCTTGAGATATCCATCAGAATCCAGTTTACTATTCCTCGTAAAAGATCCGGTCCCATTAATCGAAAAATTCCCTTTATATATTAATTATAATCCAGTTCAATTAATTCAAAAAACAAATAAAGTAAATTCTCTGTACTTGAAATCAATCAATTTTAACTGAAAAATATTAAAGCAAATTAAAGGTTACTTATATAATTAAATCTATAAAATTGAATTTTAATTTAATTTAAATAATACCCTCCCATTTTTTAATCTTTTATATTTTAAAATCGCACTAATACTCTTTTAATAAAATTCCCCCACTGAATATCCGGGAACTCTCCTTGTTGGTTGAAGTTCAAAAATCCATGTGTTCCTTCATTTGCTCCTTCCTGTATCTTCAGGCAATCGTATCCTCTCATCTTCTTCAATCCCTCTTGCAAACCCTAAAAAAAAGAGAAACAATTATGAGACATAAAAAAAATAACTAAATAGCCAAACCCCCACAGCACTAGATTAAAAAAATGCTTATTTCAGTAAGTAGAATATATATATATATATATATATATATATATATTATATATATATATATAATAATATATATTATAAATATTTATTTATTATTATATATATATATATATATATATATATATAGTTTTCATATTTTTTACTTTTTATTTTAATAAATAATTTATTTGATTATTATTTATAGCAAATGAATAAACGTTAACAATGTATTAAAATAAAAAGTAATAAATTGTTATAGATTAATGATTATATAATTAACTGATATACGTATATATTATTATATATATATATTTATATATATATTATATATATATATATATATATAATATATATGTAAATAATAATATATAAGTATATATATATATATATACATTGCCCGTCACATGAAAAATCTTTCTAAAATTTGCACGCCATTTTAAAAAGGTTCCCCACCCCTGGTTTAGTGTATGTAATGAGGTAATTACAGAGGAATAGGCCAATTTTGACCTAATAAAAATAAGGGATTTATTAAAAAGAAGGGTTATGAACAAGAACACATATTCAACATTGATGAAACCACTGTTTTGATGGGATTGTTGATACTGTAATTTTACATTTATGAACCATGCTGTTCCAGCATAGTGTATTGGTTCTCTTATGTGTGTCTTAAACATGGTCAACAGTACTAAGAGTTAAGATTTATGGTAATAGAGATACCTTTTTTAATATTAGCAAGAGTTCTAATCCCTCAATACCCTTGAAAATTTAGTTCCAACTGTAATTTGATTGTGTAAATGTAAATATTAACAAGTTGTTTATATTGGCTGCTACTTATTCTAAAACAAGTGAGTGTTTAAGTTCTACGGTCAGCATTAAAAATTTTTTTAATATTTAAATTACTTGTGAACAATGGGCAGAAGGAAAACTACCATTGCAAACACTTCCGGTATGTATTAAATTGATTTTGTATTTTCATACAGATTGCTTAACATAGGTGTTGCATCATTTACTATAATTTTGGTATTGCTACCATAATTTTATCAGTACAGAAATTACTATATATATATATATATATATATATAATAATATAATATATTTATATATATATATATATAGATATAATATATATATATATATATATATGATATGATATATATATAATAGTTTATAGTATAATATATATTATATATTAGGAAGAATATATATTATTATATATAGTATATATATTTATATATATATTATATTATATATATATAAATATATTAATATAGTATATAGATAATATTATATTATTATATATATATATACGTAGTATATATATAATAGTATAGATATTATATATGTATATATAAATTATTAGTAGTATTATATATATATAATTATATGATATATAGTATAGTATATATAGTATATAATAATATATTATTAACATTAAAAGTCATTCCTTCTCACCTCAATACTTTTGAACATTAAATTTGTTATAAAACACTTTATTTGAGTATCACTTTATTAATTCAAGTTTTCCGGATACCTTGTCACAAATTTTGATCAATAATAATACCACTAAATTGAAAAGATTGAGGGTGTTACAAAAACTCCTTGGGATCTGTGTTAATTCATATTTCGGCGAAACGTTAAAGAACCTGAAGGTCCGATTAGAACAGATACATAGGTGAGGTTAGAGGTGGAAATGACCAAAATGCCGATATTTAGGACATCTTTCACAGCAATGAAGGCACTCATTAATTGGGAAAGGTTGCAACTTTTTTGTTTAACTCAAAGGATTAAAATTTAAATCAATTATAGAATATATTTTTCATTTCAACTAAATCTAAATTTAATATTTCTGCAAAATCTTTAATTTTTTGATCAATGGTTGTGTCATGTCTGAAAAACCTAAATATTTATCATCAAAATAAGTTTATTGTGAAGTAATTTTTTTGTTGCCATCTGTTTAACTTGCTTTCATTTTTATATTTTCATATTTTAATCTTTATTATATGTAAATTAATTTTACTTCCATTGTAAGTTCTGAAGAAGAGACATTGTTACTTTTAGTCTCGAAACGTAAACTACTGTTTATTTTTAATATTTTGATTTCCTGTTTAGTTCTTAAGTGGTTTTAAATTGTTTCTTTTATATTTTAAGAGTTTGAGCTTTTTTAAAACTCTCTAAAGATTATTTTGCATCTATAATATATATATATATCATATATTTATATAATATACTATATATATTATATATAATACATATTATAATATTATATATACTATATATATATAAGTAATATATTATATATATTTAGTATACTACTATATATAACACCTATATATTACAAGTGTATACAACATTTACATACCATATATACAAGTATATTTTTAGTATATATATATACTAGTATTATAAAATTTATGAGGTAGAATGAAATATGTAATCTATATGAATACTATATACACTTATATATAATATATTATAAGACTAATTATAGATAACAATATATCATATATATCATAAACGACGCTATATATAATATATATTATATATTATATATATACTTATATACTAACACATACTATATATATATATATAGTATATTAATTTCCGCAGCGGATATCCGTATCCGCATATGCGGATATCCGCACCATTTTCCCTAACACTTTATTTCACTATCCGCATCCGCATTAATTTTTCTTTGCGAGAAGCGGATAGTATTCATCTTGTGATTATTGAAAAAAACGTGTTTTTTCTAATTCATTGTCACTCAAGATTTTTTCCAAGTCCCCCAAATATACTAATATATATAATATATTATAACACATCATACAATATAGAACATAATTTATGATAAAACTATACGATATACTAGTATACTATACCTATACCTAGTACTATATATATAGTATATTATCTTATAATATAATCTTGAGAACCAACGATAACTAATCTACCACACACCACTATATATATTAGAGTATCACTGTACCTATGACTAATAGTAACTATCAAAATACTATATTATATATATATAATATAATGTACTATATATATATATATTATATATATAAAAGATAAGGCATTTCAAGGATAGCAGAAACACTCGTACTGAGAGACTAGATCAATAGATTGTAAACTCTCGCAAACGATTGACTGCTAGTAGATGCATAGCAGCTTTTTCCTAATCCTAGATAAAAAAACCAAAATTTCTTGAACTACGTGTTTTACAGAGGGTAAAATTAATTATAGGATGTCTATGTGCATGCAAATACTGCATAAGGGCAGAAAATATCACCAAGCCAAGTGAAAAAGGCAAAATGATCACAGCGAAACGTCACGCCAAACTGTCAAACATTACATCTCGTTAGCGGATAATCATAGCTGAATCCGAACGTCTTCTTTGCAATTCTAGCAGCGATGAAGAGTTTGTTAAGAAGATGTACCACGGACACTCTATCAATGAATCGATGGATAATCAAAGCAGACAAAAAGCTATTGAATCAGACACTAACCACACAGGCACTCACACTGTTTTTTGTGGACGTCCAACCCTACGGACACAAACCGCAGCAGGATGAAGACGGTACAAAGTATTTCCCATCTTGCAGATCGCCAGGGAAATTATTAGCCACATGCTTTTCAACAAGGTAGGCTAGTAAGCGTCTTTGTCAGTGGCTGACAGATTTTCATTCCGAACGAAAAGAGAAGCAAACTCCCCTGAAAGGACTCAGCTTTCGTTTTTTTAACATTATTTGAAAATTATTAATTTTCAGCATTAATATACATAACCTTTTTCCAAAATGGTGTTGAGGCTTGTGGATAGAGAGGGTTGTGAGGGTAAAAAATAGAGTTGGTCAAGCGTCCTGCACTCTGGTAACACGGTATATTATAATATATATATTAATATATTATATATATAATAATATATATATATATATATATAGTATATATATATACTATATAATATATATATATATATTATATATATATATAATATTATATATGATAGTACCTGTGCGACTAAAACTCTAAAAACTTAAACTATCGCTATCCGCAATCCGCAATCCGCGGATTAGGATATTTTTAACTACATCCGCATCCGCACCCGCGGATAGTGAAAAATCATCATCCGCTACCACAATCTAATATATATTATATTATATATATTATAATACATAATATATACTACTATATTATATATATATATATAATATATTATAACATAATATATACTATACTATATATAACTCGGTTTTTATAATAAACTATATATATATATACTATTATATATAATACTACTAAGCAACACCATGACTATATATATGAGGAATCCAAATGCAAACACTCATATGAAGTGCTAGAAGCATACACAATCTTTAGAAATATATGACAAGACTGGTAATTATGTTAAGGCAGGCAAACCTTGCACGGTACACTCATACCTCAGATTCATTTGAATCCAGATGTATATTTTCTGAAAAAATTTTCTAAAAGTCTCAACACGACAAAATGTATAACTCATTCAGAAACACAGTTAAAGTATACCTTTAGGAACAAACATCTATTATAGTGCAAGCTCATCTGGAATTTAATGCACGATCAATGCTTGCTTACTAGGAAAACACATTTTGTGTAAAAAACTTAACCTTTTACTAGAACTATAGAAAAACTTTTTCCAGAAAAACACAAACCACAAAATAACAACGATACATAACACTAATAACTAGAGCACTAATCAATTACTCACTACGCAAACCACTTGATCCAAAATTAAAACAACACACTCATATATATACATCTGACTGGAAACCAACGTTTTATAGTGGCAAAAACGTGAAAGTGTATAGGCTTTCTCGATAGATGTCGAGACTAGACCACAACGGAAAAATGAAACTTCAAACATTTGCTACACCACAATTTTCAGGTGAATGAATGGAAATTAACCACCCAACCACTGACTACTCCCAACACTATACAACGCAAGCAGAACAGAAAATTCTGGCGAAACAAAAGAGACACTACAATGAACTGAAGTGTTAGCTGATTGTGTATAATTCAGTTCCATCAGGATACACGAAAGATGACGACGAAACGCAAAATTGAATCGATTCTGACCAGATTTAAATACATTACGGTGAATTGAATGATTTTGTAATGCTCAAAACCACGTCAACAACAATAAATTCCGATGATCAGTCTGTCAAACGAACATATGCAATGGAGAAAGCAGTTCTCCCAAAAAATTATAAAAAGACAAATCTAGAAAATTGTACTTTTAGCTTATAAATCACGAAATATTTTCGGCTGAGCTAAAAACGCGCAAAATGCATCCAAATTTACTGATAACAAAATATATTCTCAATACAAAGCAGACTATGCAATCTACAGATTTGGGAATCGCAGCTGAAGCTTATCTCCAACTCCTTCACACTTTTCATTTACATCTTTGAAATAAACTTATTTCTTGTGTGAAATTGGATTAACTTTAAAATTTTATATTACAAGTCCTCAGGCTATTCATTTAAAACTATATATACCATTATATATATATATATATATAATATATATATATATATATTTATATATATATATTATATATTAATAATACGAAAAAGAAATATCGCTCTATAACCACCAATCTATATAATATATATAATATGACAACACTATATACTCATATATCATTCACCCTTATCCATGAATACTAATATATATACTCACCCAAATACTTTAATCTGATACATAACTCATACTCCATAATCACTATCTCTCCATATAATACGAGTTTCGTCCATAATACATATATATTATTTTTCACTTTAAAAAAACTTTTTCTCAATTAATTAGAAATAATGTTAACAGTACTGTATTGTAATCTGCTAATTAACTAGTCAATAAAATAATGTGTTATATAACCTGTACTTGTAAAACTAACATTATATCTGGCAAATTCATTCAATTAATTATTACAGGATAAATAAAAATTACTGCTGCCACTTTTATTTCACCTATGGAAGGTAAAATTTTTTAAAATTAATGATTTTTCAGAGGGGGGTTAAAGTCAGGTTTATGCAAATGTTGCCACACCATTATAATGGCAAGATCAGGAACTGCCATAAACCCCCTCCATTTCTACGCAGGGTATAGAATGACTTCATACTATAACCTATATATAATATTATACTATTATATATATATATTATATATACTTATATATATTATAAAACATATACAAATAAAATAATATATCTTTCATTATATAATATAAAGTTATATATTATATATACGAATTATCTAACTCATCATAATAATATACCTTACTTTCGAAGGCCCATCTGCTACCCCCTCTACGCAGAACAAATGGGAGATCTGGAGGTATTGTGCCACCAGTTTCACTACATATCAAAAGTTATCAATAATTTTACCTACCAGATCATGTCCATTTTTACTTCAAAAGAATTTATCAGACATAGTCATGTTTATCAAAGTAGGCCTCAATCGATAAATTTTTGAATTTTTGATAATTTAACAAGTTATTAATGTTTTTAATCTCTGTATCTCTAGCCCAATTTCTATAATGCCCTTATTTAATAAATTAATACATTTAGCAATAATTTCTAAATAATCATAACATATTGTGAACGAAAGAATATTGAACATTAGTTTACCCTAATGGAAGCATTTATCATATGCATAAGGATAAATTATTTTGAGTTGATAATTAATTAGTAAAAAATGGATTAAATGTTTGATTTATTGCACATTTTGGAGCATTTTTAGATATTTTGCAGTCATTTTATTTTTTCTGTGTTTGATATATTTTATTGATTTATTTTTTTATTTTTGGACATATATTAATAGAATTTTGTTAGGACTCAACCATAGAGTTTGGATTTTCAACCTATCATGACTGCTCCTTTGGGTGCCATAGTGAGTCCTGTACACCCACTCAATAACAGCAACAATATTTCCAATATATTCTGTAAGTTTTTTTGAAATCCACAGATACAAGGTATGATTGGAAAGTTTTAAGACTTGTGGCACCACTGCTCAATAAGAGGGGCTAGGTTTTGTAGGCGGGTGTTGTATGGGAAGCTTGTTTTGTCCTGGAAACACACTGAAAAGATCAGCGTGATATCTTTTCTCATTACTGAGTGCATCATGGTTAGTGAAGTTGTGTTGTCATGTCTTGGCTGATTTTTAATTTCTCAAAATGACTGAAAAAATGGAATGGTGGTGGGGAGAGTGCATGTTATTCAAATAGTTTTAAGTGAGTGTACCCAGGGAAGTTTAAATGACTGGGTGGCGGACCTGAATTTAGTTTAATAGCAATCTGAGCTACACTGTCCCTTAAGCTAAAACTTTTTCTGGGGTGAAAAGAATTACCTGGACAGATCCAGCTAAGCAATTAATTTTTAAGCTAATAGAAGATTATATATGGAATCAGACTCGATTTTCCAGGCCTTCAGGATTTCAATTTGGTGTGGCTCTGAAAATAGATGAAAACAAAACACATGCATGAAATATAATATAGGCCTACAAAAGATTGCATGTAGGTTAATGAGAAGTGTAAAATTTTGTTTTAAAACCGGGAAATTAGCTTCAGATACTTATGAACTCTTAAAAATAGGTTACAGGGATAAATATCTGAGCCGGTCAAGTGTTTTTATCTGGTTCAACAGATTCAAAGATGGTGACAAAGCAGTTGAAGATAGATGACACCTGGTTCGGCAGGCCTTCCACTTCAACAACCAACAAAACATTGTGTGTAAGTTTTCAATTTAATGCACTCTGACCATAGACTAACAATTAGGGAGATGTCTGATGAACTGAGTTTAAGTTTCTATGCAGTTCAGTCAGTTTTAACTGAAGATTTGAAAATTCATAGAGTGTCCACAAAATTCATTCCAAAATTGTGGTCAGACCAGCAGAAACAACAACAACTTGAAGTGTCCCAAGACCTGATTAATCAGGTTGAAAGTGATCCAGATTTGTTAAATAAGGTAATTACAGGCGACAAATCGTGGGTTTATGGGTATGACCCTGAAACAAAAGCATAATCATCATAGTGGAAGGGTCCAAATTTGCCACAACTGAAAATAGCTTGACAAAGTTGGTTGAATATGAAGACAATGTTGTTGTTTATTCAGAATTTATGGATATTGTGCATCACAAATTTGCCCCTTGAAAACAGACAGTCAACCAGGAATACTATAATAGTGTGTCCTTCAGCATTTGCATGGAAAAATGTGGAAGAAAAGGCATGCACTCTGGCAAGACAAAAATTGGGTCCTCCACCACAGCAACTCACCAGCTCATGTGGCCTTCTTGATAACATAATTTTTTACCAAATTCCAAATACCTGTGCTTCCGCAACTACCCTATTCCCCTGATTTGGCTCCTGCTAACTTCTACCTGTTTCCAAAATTGAAAATTTTGGTGAAAGGGAAACAATTTACTCAATTGAAGACATCCAAGCAAATACAGAGAGGGTTCTTAACACCTTTATGAAAGAAAATTTCCAGGAATGCTTTCAAAGATGGAAACTGTTGGTGTTGGTGTGTTCATTTAGAAGGAGACTACTTTGAAGATTATTAATTAATTAGTAGCTGACTCCCAATCACTTTTGAATTGCTACAGCCAGTCATAACAATGCCAACTGCTTAAGCACCTATCTCAAAAACTTATTTCGTCATCTCATGAGTAAATAAAGCCTTTCCCAATTTTCACACAAATCTTAAAGTTAGTATGTTACTCGTGAAGATTTTGCAACTCGAAAAACCCAAAAACCGCGCAACATATGTTAAACAAGTAACACCTAGGGTAAAAAAATCACAGCAAGAGCATCGCGAACTCTAAAACCTGACGGTTGTCCTAGTAGAGATCTTTCAACAGTGTAAAGGTAAGTATTTTTTCTGCCTGGAGGGACCGTATATGCTATTGTTGTTGAGGTTTTCCCTCCGAAACGAAACAAGTTAAAGCTAATCACAATATAAGGGCAAAATAATCGTCAGGGCCTTTGACTACTTCGTCTCTAC
>JABUQX010008390.1:2500-28067 GCA_015478945.1 Trachelipus rathkii
ATTATCAGAATTTTTGTAATCAAGATTATAAATAATTTAATGTTTAAATGCAAATGCTCTATTGATGATTTACCAATTTTATTCTTAATTTTTTTTCAAAAAAATGTCTATTTAGTGAAATATCTAAAATAACATCACTTAAGACAACCAACTCATGTTAACCAAATAATTTTGTCCTTAATTTAATAAAGGTTTATTTACGAGACTGTTTGCGGAGAGGCGGTATGTCCTCTCGAAAGTATGGTTCCGTGATTTTTGTTTAATTTTTATTTTGTTTTATTTCCTGTGAGGGTTTTTATAATTATATATATATATATATAATATATATTATAATATATATATAATATAATATATATTATATATATATATATATATATATATATATATATATATTATATATTATTATATATTATATATAGTAATTATACATAATATATATATATATATTATATATATATTTATATTTTATTATATATATATATATATATATATATATATATATATATTTTATATATATATATATATATTATATATATATATATATATATATATATATATATATATATATATATATATATATATATTATATATATAAATATACATATATATATATATGATATATATATATTATATATATATATATATATAATATATATATTATAATATATATATATTATATACACATTACTATATATATATATCATATATATTATTATATAATATAATATATATTATATATTATATATATAATTATATATATAAAATATATATATATGTATATTTACATATATATATATATATATATATATATATATATATATATATATATATATATATATATATATATATATATATATATATTATATATTATATATATATATATATATATATTATATGTATATGTTTTGTTTGTGTGTGTGTGGTGTGTGTGGATGATTTGGTTTTGTTGTGACGAATCGGAAGAGAGTTTGAAATGATTGGGTAGATAGGATGTGTTTTAGGTGTGTAAGAAGGAGGGGTTTTGAAAGTAACGTTGATAGACTGATTTGTTTTGGTGGACGAATTCGGAGAAGAGTTTGAAATTGATTGTAGATACGGATTGGTAGGGTGTGTAAAAGGAGGGTTTGAAGGTAAATGTAGATAAGAGTAAGGTTATGGTTGCGAGTGTGGACAGTCTTCAGAGTGAAGGTTAGTGTAAGATTGGGTGATATGATATTTTTCTGAGTTTAAATATTTAGGATTATATGTTGTGGATGAAAAAAGGAACGGATGATGCAGAGAGTGTAGTAGGAAAGTTGCGAATGGCAGGAGAAGGTGGCTGGTGCAATGGACTAAGTCTTTAGTGCGCTAGGATCTTACATGAGGGATGTTGTTACCTGTGTCTAATGTATAGTAGTGAGACTATAGTCTGGAATTAGCGGTTTAGATCTAAAGTTAAATTGTTCAAGGATAGACAATTTGTTCATGTTAGGAGTGAAGAAATTGATAAAATGAGAACATTGAACGAATTATAGAGTTGTGTTGGTGTGAAGAAAAGGGGTAAATGGAGAGAATGAAATGGAAAGTACGTTGGACATGGTTGGTCATGTTGGAATGGTAATGGATGACAGCCAGTTGTTAAACGGTGTATATTGGGAGTCGTGCTGGGAATCGATTGGGCTGGGGAGATGAATAAAAAAGTGGATTCAGTCAGTAAAGAAATGCCTGGAGAGAGAAATGTGAATTTGGAAGAGGTGAGAAGAAAGATGCATAGAATAGAAATTGATATGGCTGTTGTGGGCCCACCTGGGGTGCCAAGGACATGAACGCCCCACATGCGAGATGCCATGATGAGGGCTGTCGCGGTCCGTGAAGCTCTTTAGGGTGAATCTTTCTGACATGCGACGAAGTTCTCACTAAAGGTAATAAAAGGCGTGTAAGGCTGGCGCTTCTTTTTCGTATTTGCGTCAAATTCTTCTACTACTTTTCGTTTCCGGTGCATGTGTGAGCACCTTACCCCCAGTCTTGGGGGGGAGAAAGGGAGGTGGTATACAGATGTGAGTATATATATATATATATATATATATACTATTATATATATATATAATATATATATATATATATATATATATATTATATATAAATTTATATATATATTATATATATATATATATTATATATATATATATATATAATATATATATATATATATATATACTAAAGGTGGATTAACGCGTAAAGCGTTAATCCGTTAATTAACTCGTTATTTTTTCGTAACTTTATAAACGCTTTCGTTAATGTTCGTAAAGAAGTAACCGAACTATTACGTTTACATTTGTTTGAATTAACGTTAACGAGTTAAAATTTCCCCTACATCCGTTAACGTACCTTTAATTTTACGAGTTTATAAAATATTTTCTTATCAGATTTTAAATTGTTTTTAGGTTCGATTTCGATAACAGATATACTTTTTTTCCAAAATTTCCTAAAAAAATTGGCTAAAAAGGTGTTTTAGTCTTACACGCGTTATTATCTCGTTAGAATGATTTAAACCATGTTTTTCTCTTGATCTGGTATCTCATTTTATTGGTTCGATTAAAAAAAACAAGATAGTGATTGTTGCCCTCAATGAATCATTAACTTCTTTCGGTTCGTTACTTGAACTGCTTCTTTTGTGCCTAATGAAAATATAAGACATATGAACTAAATAAGTTGAAATTTATAAAAGAATTTACATATGTTGTTTTAGGGGTGGCGCCAATTTTTGCTTCAGGTTAAGCCCAATTTTTAATCCCCCCCCAAAAAAAAATGGACATAAAATTCGGAGTTTTCAGCCGATTTTGACCCTATAAACACAAACTGAGCTTTTTCTACGTCTAAAACGTCTTTTCGAAGTATTTTTCCTTATGCTGTTCTGTAGTAATTGCTTTGGTATTTTCAATTTTTCAAAACCGATGTTTTTGCATTTATCAAAACACCTCCTAAACTATTTTTGGAAATGGCTTCAAACTTGAAATATACAAAGATTGGACTATTATCTAAAAAGTGTAGGAACAGAATTTTGATATTTGACCCCATATTTGAGCATTGGTGATTTTCAAAACCTACTATTTTGGTTTTCAAATTAAAAAATTGGGATATTTTTTTTCACTTTATCCGATCTGCATGAAATTTTTTAAACATTTGTAGTCTGAAGAGATGCACATTTGTTACTTAAATAATTTCTTTGTATATGCAGTAGTTTTGGATTTGTTCTTAGAACAAATATCCCCCAAAAAAAATTTGGGGGATTTTTAAAATTTTCTTTTGAGTAACCAAAAAAATTATCAAAGTGAAAAAGGTGTATCTCGCCCGATTATACAAACACTGAAAATTTGATGTTGATCGGATAAGTTATAAAATAAATCAATATTTCACTTTTTCAAGCGTTTGAATTTTTTGAAAAAGTGAAATATTGACATTTATTTTTCTACTTATCCGATCAACATCAAATTTTCAGGGCTTGTACAATCGGGCGAGATATACATCTTTTTTACTTAGATTTTTTTTTCTATACTCAAAAGAAAATTTCCAAAAAATTTCCCCAAAATTTTTTTTTTTAAATTTGTTCCAAGAACAAATCCAAAACTACTGCATATACAAAGAAATTATCTAAGTAAAAAGTGTGCATCTCCCCCGACTACAAATGTTATGAAAATTTTATGCAGATCGGATAAACTGCCAAAAAAAATATCCCAATTTTCAATTTAAAAACCCAAAAATAGTTAGGTTTTGAAAAATCGACTGAATGCTCAAATATGGGATCAAATGATCAAATTCTGTTCCTACACAATTTTAAGAATAATAAATCCAATCTTTGAATGTTTCAAGTATTGAAGTCATTTCCAAAATAGTTTAGGAGTTTCGACAAATGTCAAAACATAGGTTTTGCAAAATTGAAAATACCAAAGCAAAGACTACTACCGACACAGAAAAACACTCGAAAATGATGTTTTAGTTTGGTATGCGTTATACGGGTCGTCAAAATCGGCTGAAATTTCCGAATTTTATGTCCATTTTTAGGTGGTGTGTGAAAATTGGGCTCAGCCCGAAGCAAAAAATTCGGATCTTACCTTTAAAATTGTAAGTTGTAAATTCCCTATACTGAATAAATTTTTTTTTAACAACAGAATATTAATTAGTAATATTTTGGTATTTAAATATCTTTTAAAATATTAATGTATTTACCAAGCTTTTTAAGAATAATTTAGTAAGCGGCAAAGTAATCTGCTAGGTCAAAGCCAAAATTATTTAAATCGATAAGCTTTAATATCATTATTAATATCGTTATTTATATTATTTTATTATTATTATATTATTTATTATATTAGTATTAATTATTATTATTTATTATTATTATATTATTATTATTATTATTATGCATTATTATTATTGTTATTTATTATATTATTATTCATTATTATTATTATTATTATTATTATTATTATTCTTATTATTATTATTATTATGTATATTAATATTATTATAATATTTTTTATCATTTCTTTTTATTATATATAGTCTTATTATTATTTATTATTATTATTCATTAGAAACCAGTTTTATTCTTAATCATCGTTTTGTTAAGAATATGTACCATAATTCTATATTTATTATTAGTGTTATTATTATATTATTATTATTATTATATATTATTATTGTTATTATTATTTTTTTTTATATATTATTTGTTATTTTATTATTTTTTATCTATATTATTTCATATTTTTTTATTTCACATATTTTATTATCTATTATTATATATTATTATTTAATATGTCATTATTTATTATTATATTTACCCAAAAAATTAATTATTATTATTATTATATGATTATCATTATCTTTCAGATTTTAATTTTTATTTTTATCATTTATTCGATGATTTGTTATTAAGTAATCTTCTTACAATCATTTATCATATTATATTATATCTTTATTCATATTTATTTTATTGATGTTGTAAATATCTATAGGGTAATTGTAAAGTTTAGGTCGTTACTTTTTTATATAACATTGCCACAGATATGAACTTATATATATATATTCCTCAACTTTCTCAAATATATACAGTTATGGTGCTCAGCTCTTTAACTGCAATATACTATAATATAGAATATATACTGAACATCCTGGAAGTAATGAACCATACTATATAATTGAATGGACTTATCTTTATACTTAGCCCTAAATAGATTTTCTCTATCATATACTCATTGCTATATTAACTCTCTACCACTGGGTATATTCTTCTATTTATATAGTATATATATAGTATACTATAGTGTACTAACCTATTACTCATATATCTTGTTAATTACTTAGTTTCTTATATATTTACCTTATCTACTAAGTCTATATCTCACTCAAAAGAGATTAAACTAATACTACTGTAAGTAACATGAGCTAAATATAAAGATACAATTTACTTTTATTATTAATATATAGTATAGTTTAAAATTTCACTAAGTTATTAGTCATATGTTATCTAAACTAAGTGATATGAGCCTGAATATACTTAGTAACTATAGTAGAGTGATATTGTCCCAATTATATCTCTTTTACTTTATATATTATATATATGTTATATATACAATAGATATTCTTTTATATATACTAGGCTAACTATGTCTATTCTTCTTCTACCAACTATTATTTATGTTCACACTATATACTTAATTATATATTATAGGTCTTAATGGCTCTTCTTAATTTTACATAGTTAGAACATCCTTTATTGAGCACTAATATGAACAATATATATATATATGTATACATATTTATATATATATAAAGACTATCACTAATATTTTATAATATTTAAGTATATATATATAAGTATATATATATATATATATATATATATAGTACATAAAAAGTATATAATACTTTGATTTAAAACTACTTAAGTTTTAATATATTATATATATTATATATATTGTAATCCTTCTATATATATTCTACTTATTAAGATTATTTTCTAACAGTTGCTCTTTTGATATAATATATATAGTACCACCTATTTTACCTTTATAAATCTTAATTAATAGCCAGAAGTTTCTCATAAAGAGTATATCTCTCAGTAGTTTATCACTATATAATCTACTCACGCATACTAATCTATAATTCTATACTTTTCAAAAGTAATTCATTTATATATTCTCTTACTGTTACTTACCACATACTTTGTTACACATCATGATTCCATCCTTCTATTTAACTCCTATTTCTATTTTGAAAGACATTACTAATTTATTATTCAAATAAGGTCAATGTGAGGACAGTCATTGGAATCAACTAAATCTCAATAATCTTTCAAATTTATAATCTAGATTATATATGTATGATAGAAAGAAATAAAATAATTGTTGAATTTCATGCCTCAAAAACTTCAAATATTACCTTTATATCTTATCTACTTAAACTTGCCAAATATTTTCACTTTACTACACATATAACTATATATTATTTTTGAAAAAATATCTAAGCCTTCATCCTTATATTCTATATTTAATTTTATGTGAGTATTTATTTATCGGCATGATTTTCCTTAAAAGGATCTCACACCATTTATTATTACTCATTAAAACTCACTAGCTTCTTTAAAGGTTTAAGGTTATCTTTTAAGTGACATCTTTTGGATTTCGTGGACCCAACTTGAGTCACTAGTATTGTTTTGAGTTATGAGGGGGTATGAGGTGATTCATTCTTTGTATTAGTAAGTGAGTAATAATACAATGATATATTACTGTATAGTGGTCCACTCCATCAACAGCCCTCTTATGTAATAAATTAGTGGTAAAATATTGATATAGTTATATTAATAGGCCACATATTAACTCTTTCAGCTGTGTTGTAAAACTGTTGTCACTATCATTTATTATACTTATTACATTCATATTTCACTCTATACAGAACTATTATGTTTTCCAAACTCTTTAAATATTACTCATACTCTATTCCATACTGTAAGGAACATTCAATATGCTATTAGTCATATACATTACCTCATTTTGTTCCATTATTCATATATTTACACTGTGTTGGAATATCAATCGTCACACTCTAGTACCAATCATCAGAAGAAAATTAACAATCTATTAACATACTGTACCCCTACATAATGTTTGTACAATAGAACGCGCTTAATACATGGTTAGTTAACTCTTTAGACGATATACAAGAAACTCTTTTCTCCGCATTATCATTCTAAACTTTCTCACGATAGAGTTGAACGCTGTATCTCTAGGTTCATATTGGATTAAACGATCCCCCTCTCTTTGGAAATACTGAACCTCAAAACACTGTGGAATTAATGCCAGGTTAACTTTCCTTGTCTCTCTTGCTTACCAGAGACGTTTAATAACCGAGTCTAACTGCGCAGTATAAATCTATCTTTCTCATTCTATAAAACAGTGTGCTCTCGTACATATCATACATCGATACATACTCTACATCTACTTTAGGTACTTATCCTCTCTGCTCTATCGTGCTACTCCATCTTTCTTACTCTCTCTCCATAATTTTCTTAGATAAGATAGCCACCTCTATGTATATTGAATATAGAAAATTGTTATATATATAGTAAATGTTATACTCAGAAATAGAACTAATGAGAGGAGGTTAGTGCCCTAAATCCGTATATTATATATAATTAAATATTAAAAAAAAATTTATAGTAGGTAATCCCCCTTATCCATTAGGATTTATAATATCCCTAACTGAGCATGACCCTCAAAGTGTAAAACAAATAATATTATAATTATATCATAATACAAAACCAACTCTATTCTATTATATAAATTATATTATATTATATCCTCACCACCTACTACCTGGTAACTCTTAGTCAAACAATGTGAGGGCCCCCCCTTTTTATAATAAAATTTATTTTATTAATTTCTCCCATTTTAAATTATTTATTATAAAATAAAAAGGTAGAGAGACCACATAATTTTTAGTAGTGGTGGAGAAGAGTAATTTTATTGAAATAATATTCAATGTTAAATTATAATGATGTTAAAATTCATATTATTACAAATCTTAAGTAAATATAAAAATATAATTAATAATTAATAATAATCTAATATAATACATAATTATATATATATAATTTTAATTAATTATTATTATTAATATATGTTATGTATTTATAATATATTTATTTAACCAAATGGTTCCTCAGCTTTGTTCATATGAGTTATGCTTATCCCATAATTGCTTTACAGTTCATTTTAATTCACTTATTAGTAGTTATAGTAGAAGTGTTATAGATCTAAGTCAGGTTCATTTCCTGAATATGTTTTGATAGTTAAGCTGTCGCTAAGGTTAGTCGCTAGGCTCCAGTCAAGATAACCACGCTAGGTGGTGAAACAAAAGCTAATTGTTACAGATTTTGTTCTTCATCATAGTCACAACCGATAATCCGCTAACCGGCTAACCGCAACCTACGTTGTATGAAAATATTAAATAGAACCGCTCAAATACCGCTAAACTACGCGTAATTTGTTTGAAAAATTTATAAAGAACCGCAAAAAAACCGCAACCGCGGTTATGTCAATAAAATTCAGCTTACTATTACCACTAACTAAATATTTTGCCATAACAGTTCACACGTATAATCCGTGTTTTATAAATAAAGTTTAAATATTTTCTATCCTTTAAATAAATAATTTATATTTAATCAATAGAGAGAATAAAATATTCTAGCCAAACCTAAAAAATGTTTAAAAAAACAGTTTCTATTCATGCTCTAGGTATTGTAGTTAAATTGTATATATAATTTGATAAATGTCGAGATATGGGTTTGGGGAGTTCGGTTGATACGTTATCTTATATAGTGTTCAAAGATTTTTAACTGTAACTATGGAACCTGTATTCTATGTTGTGATGACACTATGATAGTGAGAAATTAGTAGTACTACTCCGTAAAGGTAAGAGGCATTATCAAGCTTATAATTATTTAATTATTACTAGTGAAATGATATTATATTTTTATACTACATTAGAAAAATATTCTCTTTAGTCCCACTAGCTCTTTCAGAAACTAATAGTAAATAATGTTATTAAGTACTCATTATATATATATAAAGTAAACACTTCAAGTTTTTATTTAATTTAGCTGTAAAATATAGTACTTGATGTGATAAAAATGCACCATGTCAATGATTTCTATGTACAGCACTTACAGGTTTTCTTTACTTTACCCATTAAAATGCTTCATGTCTAATCAGTCCTTCCGGGGGTGGGTAAACCTGGGTAACCACAGAAGAAAGATCTCCTCCTCTCTCGAAAAAGCTAGGTAATTTTTATTGCCCTCCTCTGTTTTGATAAATATTTTTATTTTCTCCTTCTTTTTTTCCTTTCTGTTTCTACTTTTTTCTTTATTCTTTTTTTCCCCTTCCTCTTGGACGCAGCAATATCTAAAGGTCAATTGATAACAGATAATTACACAAATGAATTTTCAATGATTTTAAGGAATGCGTAAAAAGCAGGGATCACTCGAGGTGTATGACACCCGATACGCTTAAAATTAATTCCTAGTACCCACAGAGACTTCCTGACGCTTCAATTTAGCGTGATGGACTCTGTGCTATACGAATAAAGTATTATCCGGTATGATGTCTAGCAGTGAGTTGAGCAATTGGTGTAGTGACGCTTCCTCGATGTCGAGATTAAATGAATATATTAATAAACCTCCTATGTCTCCGTATTGTTCTCAATGATATGTCGGAACCATTTGTAAGGGGGTAAGGGTGTAACTGAAATGAAATAGTTCTCTGCTCTGTAGACAGATTGTTACGTACTAATAACGTGATAATACTTATAGGCATAGTCACTATTACATAAAAAAAAACATACTAGATCAATTAGAGCATGCAGTAGTGTACCCATTCTTTAGGTAAATCTGAATACTAGGTTCAAATTCTCAAGACCATTCTAGAACTTGAATTTGTAATACCACCATACAATGTTATAGATAAAAATACAGATTATATGAGTAAAGTAAAGTAATTCATTGTGATAACTCTATAATAATCAATAAAATTATATATGAGAGAAGATATTAATAGATCAGCATATATATGCAATAATAATTAGATCAAATGACTATAATTATAAGGCGAATAAATAATAATTATAGATTGAGAGTTTATATCAATTTTTGATGATATCTCATGCATCTTCGATTTAGACGCTTTCGTCTTGATTCTATGTCTGATTTCTCTATGGAACTCTCTTTGATCCGTGATCTAGAAACGAGACCTTTTCTATCGCCGCGATCTCGACCTTGAACGTCTCTTTAATGATCTCGACCTTGAACGTCTCTTTAATGATCTCGACCTTGAACGTCTCTTTAATGATCTCGATCTTCTCCTACGAGACCTTGAACCTGAACGCCGACTGTGTGACTTTGACATAGATCTTCGAGACCTTGATGTGCGTGATCGCGAATGAGATCGCAATCTTGAAGGTATCACCATGACATCTTCATTGCTTCTATCAAAGGTACCTTCAATAAAACTTTCTGAAATTTTAGTTGTTAACTTCGGTTCTGGATGGATATCTGAAAGTGAAATTTAAGACCAAATTTGGAATTTAAAATTACCCCTTTAAAAACAAGTTAAGGAATTAACATGCACATAAAATAATACCTTGTTATAAAACAATATACCAATTGGTTAGCATATGTATACGTTACCTGAGTCCTTTACTTCTAGCAATGGAATTCCTAAAAACCTAGAAACGACTCCAGTCACTCCTTCATCATAAGAACTTGAAACAAAAACTTTGTTGATAGGAGCTGAAAAGTTAATGAAATAAATGGATAAAGATGGGAGCTAATGAGAGCTTTAATAGCAAGTTTCTTTAAATTCTGGACTTGAAGTAAATTTAAATGGACTATGTTCCTGCTTAGTACTTATCCTAAAGTGATTTAACAAATATTTTTCTTCACTACAAAGAAAATATTAATAAGAGTAGCAATCAAATTCTTTGTCTATGAAAGTTTCAGTCAACCGAATGCCATTCTAATGAAATTTTTAATTTGCAATATTACTAAATAAAAACATTATATAAATATATTTTATGGTAAATTTGTTGTACAAAAATATTTTTACCAAACTTGGTGAATTATCTGTTAAAAGTAGCCAGGTTCTTAAAAATTTGGTAACATCAATAAAAATACTAAATCTGGCAACACAGGAAGACTATGATGCCAAATCAAAATGGAACCTGATCCCAGTTCTAGATTAACTTGCTTCCAAAAGTGTTTCTAGTCAATTTGATTGTGAACAAGTTTATAATTGTGAAGTTAAATTTTAATAACATTTAATAATATTGGTAATTCTAGAGACTTTAATGGGCTCTAAAATTTAACATTATTTTTTGAAAATTTTATTGCAAGCTTTCTAGAAATTAAGATCTAACCTTTCAAAACAAAATATAAGATTAAACCTCATGTAATCTGGGAAGGCCCAGTTACCTTGAGGGTAGACTACCTTAAGACTTATATATTGGAGCTCTAGTATATATTATGTAAAAAGTATGTTCTTTACCTTTGGTATTCTGGGGTAACCTAATTTGTTTCTCCTTATGAGCTACGTTATTTTAAATATCTTAATTAAAATTTAAATAAATAGCCAAATTACAACTATCTTATATAAAAATATATAATTCTAAATACAAGTAAACGATGTAAAACCAAACACAAATTTAATGGATCACAAGAGCAAAACGAGAAGCAGCCTTCCCTTAATGTTGTACATCACTTCCTTTTTCCTCATGTAACATTAAATACCGAGCAAACTATGTTATAAAGTTTATTGGACATCAAAATTCAAAAACGTCAATTGTTTAAGATGTGGAATACATTGATTAACAAAAATTGAAGATTTAAAAAATCGTACTTGTAAAAGTCAAATGTACTAGTGAAAATTAAGAAAAGCGAATTACGAAGGTTAAAATTTATTAAGAACAGTTTTCACAATCTAATGAATAGGTTGGTATAAAAGAACAAGATAAGGGAAATTTCATTGAAAAAACCGCGGTCAATATAAGGACATACGCTATAACGACTAAGGCTCGGAATAATTTACTTTGCTGGCTTTGAAATTGTATTTAATGAAACACATTATTTTTCAAATGCTAAAATTACCGTAAAAACTGCATTTCAAGTTTAACAAATAATCAAATGTAAATCTCGTAGATAAGATCCGACTTTTAAAATGTTCTAAAATTGAATGTGAGAAATTTAAGAAAAAGCGAAATTTAGGCAAGTTAGGACAATTTCTAATTCAAATGCAGTGTCAACGAAGAAAATATTCGTGGTAGTATACGAAACAGAATAGGAAATCTTCATAAAAAACGTGTCATTTTTAAGACACCTAAAGACGAATTAGGTTAAGAGTTCTCGCTTCTGCTTTTGAAATTGCATTCAATGAAACACTAATTATGTCAACTGCGAAAAATTCATATTTACCGACATATTTTAAAGATTTAAACAAATAATCAAAGTTGAAATTTAGGAAAACGGACGTACTTGTGAATGAGTGTCTAAGTTTCGTAAGTGAAGAATTAAGAAAAAGGCAATTAGAAGTAGTAATTTTGTTAATAAAAAGCAGGGTTTCACCAGACTAATAACTGCGTGGTAATATGAATGAACAATACCTGAAGAGTTCAGATATAAATAAGTAACGCTTATTAGACACACTAAAACTAGAAAATTCACTTCTGTGCTGTTTGAATGAAGCATCAATGAACACAAATAATATGTCAAATGCGGAAATTACAGCGTGAAATGAACTTCAATTTAGAGAATTACGAATTTAAGCGCAAATGTGAAAGCGATTGAGGAAAAATTCGTACGTTTGAGAGTTCTAAATTTGTTTTAATTGAAAATAAGAAAAAGCTTAGGAAACCCTAGCCTCTTTTGTGTTCATTAGAAAACAGTGTCACAACTAAGAAAATATTTGTTATATAAATACAAATATTTTGACAATTCATTAAAAAACGTCAAATTCTAAGTACGAGCCGGTAAAGACAATTACATAAATTCGTCTTTTCTTCCTGCTGTTTAGAAATAGCTATTTTCAATGAAGACACGAGATGTTTTCAAATGCTAAAACACCGTTAAATAACTCAATTTAAGATTAAACCGAATCAATTTCCTATAAATGTTGAAATTAGGAAAATCGTACTTTTAAGAGTTCGAAATTTGTAATGTGTGAAGAATTAAGAAAAAGCGGTAATTTAGAAAGTAAATTGTTTATAAATGTTTCAAACTAATGAAATATTGGGTATAGTTAAAACAGGAATTTGAAATTCTTAAAAACGCGGTGCAAGTTAAGACACTAAACTATTATAAATTCACTGCTGCTTTTGTTGAAAATGGCATTTGTCAATGAAACACATTATTTTTTTCAAATGCTGAAAATACCGTTTAAAAACTCATGTAAGATTATCAAATAATTGCGAAATGTTGAAATTAGGCAAAAATCTACATTTGTAAGAGTTTCTAGAATCGTATGTGAAAATTAAAGCGTAATTTATAAGTTAAAATTTTATATTAAACAGGTTTTCACAACTAATGAAATATTTTGTATATAAAAACAAATTTTGAAATTTCATTAAAAAACCGCAATTTAATAAGACCATCATAAGACATTAAAAATTCGCTTTCGGCTTTTGAATTGCTTTGCAATGAAACTATCATATAGTTCAATGGCTGAAAATCCCGTAAAAACCTCAATTTAAAAATTGCAACTTTCAAAATGTCTGAAAGTTTTTCATCAATGTATGTGAGGAAATATTTGGTAATTAGGTGTGAAAATCTAAGAAAAACGATTATGAATAAAAGTTTTTTTATTAAAACATGTTTCAAAACTAATGAAATATTGGTATATAAAAACATATATGTGAAATATTCATTAAAAAACTCAATTAACAACTATTAACAAACTATTAACAAAATCACTTTGCTGCTTTAATTGCCATTCTCAATGCAACACATTATTTTGTCAACAATCGAAAATAGCCGGGTAAAAACTCAATTTAAGATTGTACTAAATAATTAAATGTGAAATTTAGGAAAAAATCGTACGTGTAAGAGCTCTAATTTTGTTTTTTAAAAACTAAGAAATAGCTTAAATAAATTAGGAAGTAAAATTTTATTATAAAACAGGTTCCCACAACTAATGAAATATTGGTATATAAAAACATATTTCTATTTTGCATAAACAAAATCTGAATCTACTAAAGTAGTTAGAAAACCTCGTCTTGCTTTAGTTATTTCAGATTTTTTTCAATGAAAAGACATAATTTAAAGAAATTTCTACTTACAGAAACAATTTAGAAAATTACCAATGAATTTGCAAATTTGAAATTAGGAAAAATCGTACTTTTAAGAAGTTCTAAATTTGTAATGTGAAAATTTAAGGGAAAAGCTTAATTTTAGAATTTAAAATTTGTTAAAAACAATATTGACAAGTAATAAAATATTGTAAATAGAAAACAATTCTAGAAATTCATTAATGAAACAGGGAATGAATGCATATAAAACAAATTAATAAAGTCGTCTTTTCTAGTGTTGAAATGTGCATTCAAGGAAACGGAGCATGATTTTTCAAGCTGAAAATACCTGTAAAAACTCAATTAAGATTTAACAAATAATTCAACAGTTAATTTTATGAAAAATATAAACTTTTAGAGTTCTAAATTGAAATGTGAAAATTGAAAAAGCGTAGATTTAGAAGTTAAAATTTTTTATTACCAGAACAGGTTTACGACACATTTGCATGTTTCATCAAACAAATATTGTAGAGAATTTCAGTTAAAAAAAACGTCAAAGATTCCAGGTGGAAACTATTAATAAATTTACTTTCTGCTTTTTGAAAGAGCATTTCAATGAGACACATTATTTTTTTCAAATGGTGAAAAAATACCGTTAAAAAACTCAATTTTAGAGTTTAACAAATAATCTTTCAAAATTTAAAGATTTAGGAAAATTCGGTACTTGAAGAGTTCTAATTTGAAAAAAAAGCGTAAGGTAGAAAGTTAAAATTTTTATAAAACAGTTTTCACAACTACAGAAGACATTGGTTGTAGTACAAACAAATATTGAAATTTGCATTAAGAAACGAATTTAGAACATCCTAAAACTATTAAGCAATATGTTCGCCTTTCTGCTTTTGAATTGCATTTCAATGAAACACATTAAGTCAGTAATGCTGAAATCCTCGTAAAAAACTCAACTTAAAAAAATTAGCCGAAAAATAATGTGTCAAATGTGTGAAATTAGGGAAAGATCGTCACCTTAAGAAGTCTAACATTTGTACATGTGAAGAATTTAAGAAAAAGCGTAATTTTTAGAATTTAAAATTTTTATTAAAACGGTTTCACAACTAATGAAATGATTTTGCGTATAAACAATATTGAATTTCATTAATAAAACGTGAAGTTAAGAGCACTCCTAAAATCATAAAACGGCTTTTCGCTTTTTAAATGCATTGGTCAATGAACACATATACTTTCAAATGCTGCAAATGCCCGGAAAAAAACTCAATTTTAAAAATTACCAAATAATTTCAAATGTTGAAATTTAGGAAAAATCGTACTTTTAAGAGTTCGAAATTTGTAATGTGAAAATTTAAGAAAAAGCGTAATTTTAAAGTTAAAATTTTTATTAAACAGGTTTCACATCAATGAATACATTTGTGTAAATAAATAACAAATATTGAAATTTTTTGTGTTCATTAAAAAACGTTAATTTTGACACCTAAAACTATTAGAATGATATTTACTTTGTGCTTTATGAAATAAGCAATTCAATGAAACACATTATATGTTCAAATATGTCTGAAAATACCGTTAAAAACTCAATTTAAGATTTACCAAATATAACTTCAAATGTGAAATTTAGGAAAACGTTACTTTGGTAAGATGTTCAAAATTTCCCGGTAAAATAAGTGAAAATTCAAATAAAAGCGTAATATTTAGAAGTTAAAATTGTTTATTCAAACAGGTTTTTCACCACTAATGAAATATTTTGGTAGATTAAACCAATTATTGAAAAAACAATGGAAAGTTTCAAAAAGAGGACTCTAAAACTGTTAAGAGATTGGTTTTCTGCCATATTAATGCTTTCAGTGTAGCAGGTTATTCCAAATGCTGAAAACACCGTTAAAAACCATTTAAATAAGGTACAAAATAATTCAAATGTTGAAATTAGAAAAACGTACTTTTAAGAGTCACAATTTGTAAGAAAATTTAAGAAAAGCGTGATTTTAGAAGTTAAAATGTAGAAGTTTTTGGTTTTCAAAACCCAATGAAAATAGTTTTTCATAAATAAAAACAAATATTAAAGTGTTCCATTAAAGAAACGTCAATTTAACATAATAAAATAATTATAAAATCTATCTTTTGCTTTTTGAAATGCATTTCAATGAAACACATTATTTTTTCAAAAGGCTGAAAATATCGTTAAAAAAACGAATGGAAAGTTTCAAAATGATATCCCGTCTAGGGGCTTAGGTTTGTAGTTAGCTAATTTTGTTTGATATTGAATGTGATAAAATTTTATCATGATTCAAGATATTCCCCTTTTTCCCTCTTGAAATGTCCTGTTGCCCATTTAACTAGAAATATTGGTATGAGTAAAAACAGATATTGAAAGATTTCATTAAAAACGTCATGTAGAGACACCGTAAAACAGATAAGGAAATTTCCTTTTCTGCTTTGAAATGCATTTCGAATGAAACAGCATTTTTTCAAATGCTTGAAGAAACCGTTAAAACTCAAATTTGTGTAAGATTAACAATAATGTTCAGATGTTGAAATTGTAGGAAAAATCGACTTTTAAGAGTCTAAATTTGTAATGTGGAAATTAATAAAAAAGCGTAATTTTAGAAAGTAAAATATTTTGTTTATTAATAAACAGTTTTTCGAGCAACTATGAAGATATGTTGGTAATAAAAGCAAAGCAAAATATTGGAAATTCATTAAAAAACGTCAATTTAAGAACACCTAAAACTATTAATAAACTTTATCATTTCTGCTTTTTTTGGAAGTATGGCATTCAAGTGAACACATATTTTTTTCAAATGCTGAAAATCTCCGTTAAGACAAACTCAATGTTAAGCTAAAAATGCAGAAATGTCAAATACTGTAAAATTTGAGGAAAAAATCGTACTTAGAGTTCTAAAACTTAATGTGTGAAAAGATATTAAGAAAATAGCGTAATTTTAAGGTGTAAAGTTCTTAGTTGAACAACATGTTTATCACAACTAATGTTGAAACATTGGTATACTAAAATAACAAATATTGAAATTTCGATTAAAAACGTCAATTTAAGAACTAAAACAATAATGAAATTCTTCTTTCTGCTTTTTTGAAATTGCATTTCAAGTGTTGACATACATTATTTTTTCAAATGCTGAAAAATATTTTAAAAAAAGTCAATTTTAAGATTTAACAAATAAAATTTTCAATGTTCAAATTTAGGAAAAATCGTACTGTT
This sequence comes from Trachelipus rathkii, assembly GCA_015478945.1. Classification (NCBI taxonomy): domain Eukaryota; kingdom Metazoa; phylum Arthropoda; class Malacostraca; order Isopoda; family Trachelipodidae; genus Trachelipus; species Trachelipus rathkii. The sequence continues at coordinate 20,034 of JABUQX010008390.1, forward strand.
TAGAGTTCTAAATTTGTATGGGTGCGAAAGTATTAAGAAAAAGCGTATTTTAAGAAGTAAATATTTTTTTTATGTAAGAATTTTTCAAACATGAAATATTTGTTTGTAGTTACAAAAACAAATATTGAATCTTCATTAAAAAACGTCAATTAGAGACACCTAAACTATCTATTAACAAATTTGTCTTTCTGCTTTTTTGAAATTTGCGATTTCAATAGAACAGTCTTATTTTTGAATCGCTGGAAAATACTACCGTTAAAAGACTGCATTTAAGATTTACAAAATGAATTCAAGATGTGAGATAGGAAAAATCGACTTTAAGAGTTCTAAAATTAGCTAATGTGAAAATTTAAAGAAGAAAGCGTAATTTTTGTGAAGTAAAATTTGTTTATTAAGAACCAGGTTTTCACAACTACATGAAATATTTGGATATGAGTAAAAACAAATTATTTGAAATTGCATAAAAAAACGCAATTTATACAACCTAATAACAGTTAGATATTTATAATGCGCATTTCTGCTTTTTGTGAAATAGCATTCCAATGAAACACATTGTGTTTTCGAAATGCTGAAAAACACCGTAAAACGTCTCAATTTTAAGATTACCGCAGAAATATGATTTCATAATGTTGAAATTTCGGAAAAATCGTCCTTTTAAGAGTTCTAAAATAATCTGTTTGAGAAATTAAGAAAAGAAAAAGCGTTAATTTGAAGAGTATAAGTTTGATGTAAAACATGTTTCCAAAACTAATGGAAAATATTTGGTAATTATAAAACAAATTGTGAACATTCATTAAAAAAAGTCAATTAAAACATCTAAAACTATTAATAAATTTACTTTCTGCTTTTGAAATTGCGATTCGAATGAAAATTATATGTTCAATGCTGGTAAAACCCGTAACAAAGACTCAATTTGGAAAAATAACCAAATAATTAATGTTGAATTAGTGAAAATCGTACTTTAGAGTTCGAACTTGTAATGTGAAAATTTAAGAAAAAAAAGTAGTGAATTTAAAGTATAAGTTTTGTTAATTTTGGACAGGTTCTGCAAACTAATGAAATATTTTGGTAATAAGGAAACATATATTGAATTCATTTAAAAAAACGTCAATTTAAGACATTCGTAAAACTATTAATAAAATCACGTTTTCTGATCTTTGGGAAATTGCGATTTTCAAAGTAAATGCATTATTTTTGCATATGTGCGAAAAATAGGCCGTGTAAAAAACTCATTTAAGATGATTACAAAAAATTTCAATGTGAAAGTTAGGAAAAATCGTAACTTTAAGAAGTTCTAAATTTGTAAATGGAATTCTCAAAAAAGCGTAATTTTTAGAACGTTAAAATTTATAGAAAGCAGGGTTTCAACAACTAATAAATATTTGGTGTATTATAATCAAGTATTTGAAATCAATTAAAAAAACGTGGAATTAAGACATGTGTAATAACTGTTATTTTCCAATCTTTATTGTATTATTTATGTTGGTGAAGCAGTAAGTTGTTTGAGATACTTGTGAAGTTTGTTGAATTAGATAATTGAAGAACTTACCGGTATTTGCCAGACTTAGGTCTTAAATTTAGAGCTACTTAGGGCCTGTCGTAAATACTAATTGTTTTACTTTTTTTTTTTTTAATATGCCCATGGTTATTGATAATTTATTCAGTAGCTTAGCAAAATCATAAAGATGCTAGAGTCTACATGAAATATTTGGTGATAGATTTAAGTTAGGCCTCATTTTATTTGCTAGGCTGAGCTTAAATTTATTACTAGTCTGTTCTTTTTAGTAGTAAGCTGTGATCCATGCATTATTAACTTATCAATATGCTGAATTAAGGTAGGCCTATTATCACACCACATGAAATTTACTTGTATTTAGCTTATTTTACAGTACTCTTTTATTTGGTTCGTATTAGCCATAAGTTTATATAAGAGTCTTAATTGTAATCCCAGCTTGAATAGTTCTCTTGAAATTTGTTAGTAGTAGCCATAAGGTTATGATAGTCTTGTTTGTGATCTCAGTTTGAATAGTTATCCTTGATATTTCGATTATAGTAACCTTGAGGTTATACTTTGTAGCTATGTTAAATTGATATTTTGAAAAAACTTATTAAGATTGAAAAGTTTTGAAGTTTCTTAGTTTAAAAAAGAATTGTTTAAGATATAACTTAAAATTATTGAATACATTTATTGTAATCTTGTTGATTTGTACTCGAAGACATTTAAAGTATAATATATATACGTATATATATATATATATATATATATATATATATATATATATATATTATTACAACATTTATTAATTTATTAAATATGACGTCCCGACTACTGATCCAGAGTTCGCATTTTAAAAACAACCGATTCCCACTTCGACTTGATCGATATTTAAACTGATTTCGACTCTCCAACTGGGAAAAATTTATATACACATACATCTTGGTAAGATTATTAACCCTTTGAGTCCTGAATTTTGATTTCCGAGAGTTCAATAAATTTTTTTTTTGCTGTTTAAACATGCCCGTAATTAGGGATAGTGGTAAACACATTTGTAGCACAGGAAAAAAAGTTACAGCCTCTCAAATTTGTTAAAAATCGCATAGGAATTTCTTGAAGAAATTTTTCTTCTAAACATATTAATAGCTCAGCTACTCTAAAAAATAATAATAATAAGCTAAAAAAAAAAAAAAAAAAAAAAAAAAAAAAACTGAAAATGGTTTAAGTCTTAACAGGAAAAAAGTTAGAGCCCCTAAAAGTTTAAAATTTTCCCATAGGCTTAATAAAAAAAATTAGTTGGCCTTGTGCTCGTTTTAGGGTCATCTTAGTTCAGTATGATAAGCTTTGTTTTGATTTAATCAGTGAAGTGAGGGTGTGTTTATTTTTGCTCTCCTTTTACTACTATAGATATGCTGTGTATTTGAAATCGAATATTAGTAAATATAAATTAGTGTTGTGTATTAACTCACACTACTTTTGTGTAAATCTAATACGGTCATTAATTCTTCAATATTAAATTTTGTCGGATAATTTAAATTTGATAGCCTACCTAGGCTAACTAGGTAAGAGGTTTACTGTTTTCTGTGTGGAGTTTATTTGGATTCTTAAATAGATTTTCTGTATTTAATTAAAGTCATTAACAATTATATTTAATTTAGTGATAATCTTAAATTAAAATTAGTTTTCCCAGTCATAGACTACAGTTAAGCCTACTTTATAACTTTTATATATATCCCTGGCCTAGGATAAGCTAAATTTAGGCTTGTTTAAATTTTTTACCTGTTTTTAAAGAGATTAGTTATTTCTTTTTAGGCTTAGTGATATTTAAATTGTAGTTGGTAAATTGTAGTACAGGTTTAGTAAGCTAATAATAATTTAATGTATGCTCTGTGTGATAACTGTGGGACTGTTTGAGGTGAATATGTGAATTGCTGCCCTGTTTGGTTTTGAATGCAGAGAATGTGTTGTTTAGGAAGGAGATTGCAAGACTGAGTGAAATTGAATGGATTGAAAGAAGTATTTGAGTGAGAAAGAAGGGAAGTGTTAAGAAAAAAGTTAGTAGGGATGTCAGGTGAGGAGGGAGGCGGGATATAGGGGTAGACAGGAATATGGATTCACCTAGGCAGGAAAGATGAGGGAAAAGGATAAAGTAGTTTGATAAAATGTCTGCAGATGAATATAGAGTTATAGAAATTAGAAAAAAATAATTTAAAGATGAGGATTTCGAAAGTCAGTCAGCCGTGACCTGCAGTAACAGTTTCGACTGTCTTCCAGATGAGGAGGGATCAGAGAGTGTCAATGGTAATGTGAGTTTTCTAAAGGGAAGACCGTGATGCATTGCTAATTGGAAACTATGATACGATACCTAGATAGGACTTTTCAGAATAATAAATAAAAGAAACGATTTGTTATCCAGGTGCCAGAGTGAGTGATATCGTGGATAGGATAGATTGAGAGATTGATTCTACAAATGTTGACTTAAAATGTGATTGTGCATGTGGGTACACATGATATAGGACATAGAAGGTCAGAAGAGATTCAATGAGGCTAGATTATAGAGATATTGAATTCAGAAGATGAAAGCTAGTGGAAGAAGGTGCATGATTTCTGGAATTTTACCTAGGTTAGGTGGGTGTAGGACGGGAATGGGATGGAAGGGCTTTAGGTGTAAATGAAAGGGTTAGGAAATTGTTTTTTCAGAAATATTAGGTTTTTGGATTTGTTTGGAGAGAATTTCTTGATTAAGATCTTTTGCACAGATGGAGTTCCTTGAGTCGTTAAAGGTGTTGGGCTTTTTCAGTACAGTTGTTTGAGACTTGTTTAGCAAAAACTAGTAAAGTTGGGGGGTGATGGGCTAAATCCTGGATAATGAATGAATAGTCAACTGCTTCGATAGTGAAGAGATAAAAAACTAGTGTTGTTACAAGTTCAAAAATAATGATGATAACAATAAAAATACAGCGTTTGTGAGTATTAAATTGCTTTTACACAATGCTCATAGCCTTAGAATAAAAAAGATGGGCTGATTAGTTATACCATAAATGGAGAATCCTGGACCTTATCTTGCATAACTGAGCGCATGGGTTTAATGAGAATTATATCGGAGACACCAGGAATATGAAATAGACGGGTATTCACTTTATTTATACTACGAGCGTAGAGGAAAGAAGGTGGTGGTGTGGCGCTTTATGTTAAAAGTAGCAATATCCAATCTGTATTAATGACTACATTTATAATTAATCATTTTGATATTGAATCAGTGTGGGAAGATATCCTTATGTACAATAAATCATATAGAATAGGCGGCCTTTTATAGACCTCCTGGCCAGAGTCAAGAATTGACGTGAAATTGTAATAGAAATTGAGACAGCATGCCACAGTAAAGAAAAAGGTATAGTCATTATGGGTGATTTTAATTTTTCCTGGCATTCATTGGGATCCCTTGTCTAATATGGACCAATAGTAGTTCTGCATTCATAAATTGTTCTAGATAACTTTTTGTTTAGCCAGATGGTCCAAGAACCACGAAGCACACGACTGCCTAATTTAGACTTATATTAACTAAACCGATGAAAGTATGGTGGATGAGGTTAGAGTTGAAAAGAATTTAGGACTTAAGTGACCCTAGTATAATAATGATTTAAAATCAATCGTGATATCTGGGCCAAATTGAAAATGTAATAAAGGAACAATCTTAGATTTCCAAAATGTGATTTAACCAACTTTTTCGAGACATGCTTATAGCAACTGCTGGGATAAAAGTTTAAAGAACAAAACTGTTTTATCATGTGGGAATATTTTAAGCATAATTTTTAATAACTTTCATCAGTATGTTTTTAAGATAAACCCATTAGGGTGGCAAAGCGAAAACCTGTTTGGTGGAATAGAGAGTAAGAGAGAAAATTAAAAAAGCGCAGATATTTTTAAATATTCAAGGGTAGTAATAGGGAAGTGATTTAGAAAATTATAGGAAAAATAGAAATGGACTTAACCAGTCAATAAGAAAGGCAATAGAGAGAGGCAGAATTTTAATCTAGCAAAGAATAGTAATAAGAACCTGAAAGTTTTTTTAGCTTTTATAAATTCGTAAAAGTAAGAATAGGACAATTGGTCAATTAAAATTGATGAAAATTTAGATGAGTTTAGATAAGGAGTTTTTCAACATTTTCAATGCTTATTTGCTTCAGTGCTTTACTGAGGAAAGATTGGATAATAGTTTGGAGACTAATAGTTCTTGTATGCATGTAACAAATACTTACAGAATTTGAATTTGACATAAAAGATATTAAACGTTTATAAGACCATCAGCTGATCCAGTAAAGCTGCAGGCCTTGATGGTATATATGGTAGATTCTGAAAGAGGGTAGTACCAGGATTGCAAAGGCACTGTATCTTGATTTTTAAGCGATCTATAACATTGGTGAGGTACCAATGAATGGAAAACAGGCATATGTTGTGCGCTATTTATAAGAAAGTAAGTAGGAAGATTTGGGAAATTATGGCCAGTTAGCTTCAATTTTTGGTTTGGTAAAGGTTTCTGGAAAAGTTTAATGAACAGGTCATATAGAGAAATATTTAGAAGATAACAAGGTAATGTATGACTCCCAGCACGGTTTCAGAAAGGGTAATGTCAGACCAACCTTTTAGAATTTATGGAATACATTACTGACTGCATTGACTGAGGAGATCCAGTTGATATTGTATATTAGACTTTAGTAAAGCTTTTGATAAGGTTCCCACATAAGGCTGATGAAGTTATTGCAATGTGGCATAGGTAGGTGGCGTGGTACATGGTTGGATTAAAGAGTGTTGCGAAATAGAAAACAGTGTGTACACTAAATGGCATCAATATATGGGAAATAGTGAAGAGTGGTGTCCCAGGGTTCAGTGCTGAGGCCACTATTGTTCATCATATATATAAATGTTTTAGACCAGGACTTAAAATGCAAGGTTTCTAAGTTTGGGCAGATGATACCAAAGTGGCCACACAGTTAGGATAGTGAAGGATGTATAAAGATTCAAAATGATCTGATAAACTTCTTGGGTGGGAGATAAGTGGCAAATGAATTTTATTGTAAAAAGTGTAAGTTTCTTCACCTAGGTTACTCAAATAAAAGTTTTAACTACGATAGAATGGGGATTGCTTGAGTCTGTGGCCAAGAAAAAGATTATAGGTGTGATTATAAGCAGTAATTTGAAAGTAGCTAATCAGCTTTTTCGACAGCTAGGAATAAAGCTAATAAGATGTGGGCATAATAAATCGCAATTGTTGTTTACAAGAGGCAAGGAAGTAATAGGTAAACTGTATAATAGCTATGTTAGGCAGTATTAGAGTATTGTGCACAAGTTTGGGCCCCTTATTTTAAAGAAAGACTTAGATATGCTAGAGAGAGTGCAATCCATAGGGCAACAGATATCTAGAGAGAGTGGACATGTAGGGCCAACACGGTGAATTTCTGGGTTTGAGGGTAAGCGCTATGAGGAGGAGACCTGAAAGGAGTTAGGAATGTTTTTGTAAAGGCGATTTCTCAGAGGGGACAATTACAAGTCTACAAATATTACATTTATTATAATACAGAGACCAATATAGTTTTTCATAATAGAGCATGAACAGGGACGCAGTGGTCAGAATAAGAAATTAAAGAAGAAAGCATGCATCTTGATATATACCAGTATGGCATTCAGTAATGGGAATTGTTAAATTTTTGGAATGGTCTGCCACAGAAGGTTGTTGAGTGTGACTTGCAACATTTAAGAAAGGTTGGATAGGTATATGGATGGGCTGGGTATCATATAATATATTTAGTGAAGCCAAATTGGTCGGGTTTTTAGTACAGTAGTTATTAATGTTAGACTGCTTGTGTGACCAATAACTTAGATATTAATGCATGTGGATGGTTTTGGGTATCATATATATATCATTATTTTTGACTAAGCCAATTGGTGGATTTTTAGTTACAGTATATTGACAAGCCCAGGGTGCTTTGTGGATTTGCATGAGCATGTTTTTGGTTAGTGGTTTGACTGGGACAGTCTGTGGCTTCTTGTGGCTTCTTGCTGTCTCTATATTCCTAATGTCCAAAAAAATGTCAAATACAAGTGTGATGGAATCGTGACAAAATTGCTTTGGGGGCATATGTAAAATAAATACTTATATATGAAATATTTTATTTCATATAAAATTGTATAAAGAGCATAAAAAATAGAAAATTATAATCATATTTCTTCTCTCTCTCTCTTCTTCTCTCTCTTCCTCTCTCTCTCTCTCTCTCTCATCATCTCTCCTCTCTCTCTCTCTCTCTTCCTCTCTTCTCTTCCTCTCTTCCTCTCTCTCTCTCTCTCTTCTCTCCTCTCTTCTCTCTTCTCTTCTCTCCTCTCTCTTTCTCTCTCTTCTCTCCTCCTCTCCTCCCTCTCCTCTCTCTCTCTCTCCTCTCTCTTCTCTCTCTCTTCTCTCTCTCTCTCTCTCTCTCTCTTCTCTCTTCTCCTCTTCTTCTCTCTCTCTCTCTCTCTCTTCTCCTCTCTCTCATCTCGTCTCTCTC
>JABUQX010008391.1:0-2500 GCA_015478945.1 Trachelipus rathkii
TTAAGGCTAAGGGATATTGTTTAGAAAGTATGGGCTGGGTATAGGGATGTGTTTAAGAGCTAAGTTCTAACGGGGCCGAAATATCATGGTCAGAGATTTTGGGGACGGCATTATCTATAGAGGGATGTGGTAATGAGAGTTAGTTGTAAGTAAAACATATATCTCAATTCCCTCATAGTGTGAGGACTATCCGCCAAAAAGGGACAAATCAAGCCTTTTTAGCGATACTTTATCTGTGGGTATAGAGTATGATTGAAACACTAGTATTTTACGTGTTTGCAGTCAGCTATAATATAACGTTATAGACTTTATATATCTCACTTTTGCTAGTAATTACTATAACTAAATATTTATTCCAGATATTTTTAATGCATTATCTACTAGTAATCTGATGCCTGAGTATCTATTATTAACAAAATCACATGTGAGTAACGTAAGTATGGTCGACAATAATCAACAGAAATCTTAGTTAGTCGTATATTCTCATTTTAGATAGATAAAAGTTTCGATTATTTTCTATTGTGGGTGAAATTTTTATATGTGAGAATAGATCACGATAATAGGTTGCGACCATCACTAAGCGATTGTTTAGAAGAGTGTGATATGTTATTGTTCTTAGAGAGAATGTTGACTTTTTCAGATAAGTCTATCTTTTCATTCGCATCTTCGTCGCATCTCATCACTTAGAAGGGTAATTACTCATTTTAGTTTCTCTTTATTCTTGCAATGTTCTGGTGTTCGGGGGAATGTAATGGGAAATTTGAGAAATCTTTGTTATGGGTGTATAGGAATTCAGCATACCCTACGATATCTGACCAGGGTGTATGCCAATTTTTATTGAGTTCATACATTTTTATGTACTCTCTAACACCTTGTTCTATGTTTGTAGGAAGGCTACATAAAAATGCAGTTCGGAGAGATTCGTGGCCACTCATGTCTAGACCATGATGAGCATGACTAGCCAGACGTTCTAGTCTGTAGGCAAACAAACGAAATACTCTCATTTTTGTAACGGCGGGCAGATTGAAATGTATGAAATAGGGATTCCTTCCTTTTTCTCTCCTCCTCCTCATACCATTGGATGAGGGTCTCTCGAACAGAGAAATAATCTCTATCATCCTTGGTGACAAGACGATAGACATTAAGGAAGTGACCGTCAAGTTGTCTGCCGAGTAAATTTAACCATTTGTGATAGGCTGTGGGATAATGAAGTTGGCAGTAAGCCTCAAAATCCGCTAAATAAGTTAGGAAATTCTTACCATTATCTAGTGTATATGTCCCAGGGTCTACCCCTTTAAGATTATGTGAATTCTTGAGTAAGGAATTCAGTGTAAGTCACGGCTTCTCATCCAACCTATCGATTTTTTTGTTTTAATGATGGGAACCGAGTACATATCAGATGGTTTGTTTTTGATCTTCGAGTAAGATTTTGGTGTTCATTCTCTTGTGGAAAATCTTCTTGCTTAGTGTTATCACCGTTGGGCGCTATCGTCTCTCTCTCACTTTTAACTTCATGTGGCATGTGTGGAGGAATTTAAACGATGAGAATCATCTAAAATATTGTAAGAGAATGAATGCTTGATGGTTTGAGGACCATTGTAAGTTCTGTGAATATTGTGATGGGTGACGACCATTTTGGGAATCGATACTTTGGGGATAACTAACCAAAGCTATTGCCTGTTCATGGTCAGCATGTCTTTGAAAATTATGGTTAAAGTTGAGCAAATCCCTATCTGAATCTAAAAGAGTAGTTCCCTCATGAATCGGAAAATCAATCAAATTAGTGGAAGGGATCTCTGGAGACTCAAACTCAGTTGATGCATCTAAATGATCAACCATTTTGAGGTCACTACGGGGATCGCTTTTGGAAGTCATGTTTATTTCTTTAATACCTTTAATACAGCAACTATAAAGCAATTAAGTAATTTAAATTGCTTTAAATGTTATATAGTTTTAATACAATATCAAGGAGTTCTTTCAATTTCTTTCAAAACTCATTCAAACTTAAGAAAGAATGTTTAAGTATATGATAAAGAATATTAAGACAGTATAGAAGATTTATAAGAATAATGTCTTTTAATTATACTGTTTTGTGAGGTTTGGCAATGAGTGATCTAAAATCACAATCCAGTGGCAAGGCAAGAGCACCGAACAAGACAGATGGTCCCTGTTCGGGCGCCACTTTTTATTTTCTTGTATTTATGTTGTGGAGACCAAGTGACGAGGGCATGAATAATTACGGTCACTTGACCTCCAGAAGAAAAAGTAATAAGTATTATCAAAGTTAATAAAATAATAAAAAACAGTGAGAAAATGAAAAAGAAATTATGCGATATCTACCTGAAGGAGATATTTAAAAGAGCCATTTAAGCTTTCGTTCTACTGGCAGGATACAGGAAGGAGGGACCATAAGCTTGCTCCAAATGCTCCTGGTTTGTGGCTACATGTAGATCACTTATAACAATAGGTAGAAGGGGAGAATGAAAAAGAAGTAAAAGAT
>JABUQX010008391.1:10000-31568 GCA_015478945.1 Trachelipus rathkii
TCAACTTATCAGATATCCAGAAGAATATCCCTTGAAAAGCATGCAAAGAAAAACACCCAAAAAGGAAACTATGAAACCGAATTAAGAACAGGAAGCTTCGTTATTAAAAGAAGAGTTATGATAGGAACGATCATGCATAGGAGTACTGTGAGAGATTTGAAACCTCTTGTTAGAACGTAAATTTCTAGGACTACCTTCACGAGGTCCCCCGAATCTTTGATATGGCACATAACTAGTATCAGAAAGATCAGATTCTGACTTAGAATGTTCAAAACTACTGTCGCGAACACTACTATTCCTATCCCCAAAACCATGAAAAGAACTCTGAAAAGAATCTTCAGAATCAAAATTAGGAACATCTACAATTTCGGAAATATCTTGATTTCGATTAAAAACCGGACTATTTTACATTCTTATAGGGTCTTTAAAAGAAGACTGCGAATACCCTGAATTATTCACCGAGGTTCTTCAAACACCACCTCTACAATCTGGTGAATACAGACAGGTTCTTCCTCATCAACTTCTCTCTGGCTCTTCCACTTCTTCCTCATGACAATCAAAAATAACTTTCTTCGACTCTTATTACTAACTCGAAGATTTAACTAAAACCTTTCAGACGTGGTCGACATGACGGTTCGCAACCACTTTAAATTGTCGGCAGTGGACACTATCTCTCTCCAGTAGCTAGAAAACTGCAATATGAAAACGGATTTCTACCAGGACCCCAATAACCCTCGTAAGTCCTGCCATACTATGTAATTAGAAGAGTAAACTTTAGGAGGTTTACCGCTAAAATATAGACCCGACTCCTACCTTGATATCTCTTTCAAAGCTTTAACGTGTTCCATGCCTCTGATACAAACTTTGTGAGTTCCAACTCCAATTTTCTTTGTATCCTCGGATCAAAGTTAGTTCTTACACTTAAATTACTAAGATCGTTGTTCGGACGAAATCTTCTTCTAATCTAACAAAACGGAGATACGTAAAGTTATCTACATCAGTAGACGGTAAGCGTTTGCAGTAGCCATTGAAGTACGGTAAGTTGGGCACTTGTCCCTATAAGATTCATTGAAAGTAGCTATTTAAGCATAACCTGAACAAAATGGTTAAAATATTAGAACCAATCGTCTCCACTTCTTCGTTTAGTAGATGCCTAAAGGTTAATTTTCAATCTGTAAGTTTGTTCTTCACATATAGAATTCGCTATTGGACTCCTCACGCTGATCTCTACCTTACGAATTTCCACAATTTACAAAGTTGCTTAAAAAAATTCAGATATATATTCACCACCTCCATCTGATATCAAAATACTGGGACAACTATGTCTTACTATAACGCGATGTAATAACGCATTGGCGATGTGTATACCACTTCTAGAAGGTATACCACAAATTTCAACATACCTGGTTAACGAATCCTTAAATAATAAAATATATTTAGCACCAGAAACTTTACAAGTCGGCAATGGGCCGAAAATGTCAGTATGTACACGTGAAAACGGAGCATAAGCAAGTGGGTACTTAAATATGGGTGCTCTATGTGGAATATTCCCCTTTACTTTCTTTCAAACATGAAGAACAATCTTTACAAAACTGGTATACTCTTTTTGTCATACCTGGAAAAATATATCTCTCTTTAATCTTCTTCTCCGTCCTTATATGACTCATGTGTCCCGATCCCAAGGAACAATGACCAATATTCAACACAGTATATATTAAAGAATCAGGTATCTCGATGAGATACTTTTGCTCATTAGTTACATAATACAATATACCCTTAACATAAGCGTGCGGAAAACTGTGAACACCACCATTCTCTTTAACAAAATTTAATATAGGAATCAACCTAGGACACTTTTCCTGTTCAGCCTTAATTACATCGGAAGTTAAATTAAACAACTGAGTGTTCGGATACATAACATCGATACGCGAAATAAAAGAAACTGGAACATAGCTAGGAGGATTTCTCGACAAAAAGTCAGCACAAACATTCTTTTTTCCTTCTACATATAGAATTTCAGGTTCAAAAGCATTAACCTTAACAGCCCACCGTGCTAATTTGTGGGAAAGATCTTTATTCTTAAATATACCTACCAACGACTGATGATCAGTAAAAATACGTATTTTATAACCAAATATAGTATTTCTGAACCTCGTTAAAGACCACGTTATCGCCAAGGCTTCTAGGTCAATTGTACTATAGTTCTTTTCAGACTTACTCAAAGTGCGAGAAGCGAAAGAAATTGGACGAATGTTGCCGTTATCATCCTTCTGAGACAATGTAGCCCCTAGCCCGATGCTACTAGCATCTGTTGTAACAATGAAATCCTTAGTAAAATCAGGAAACTTTAGCAAGGGATCAATAATTAATTTTTGCTTTAGCGTATCAAACGCTCGTTGCTGCTCTTGCCCCCAAGAGAACGGAACACCCTTACGAAATAAGGACGTCATAGGCTGTGCCAAGACACTAAAATTCGGAACAATGGACGGTTAAAAACGAAGACAAACCTACGAAGAAACGAGCAGACCCGTTACGTCTGTCCGGTACTTGAAAAAGACTCACAAGCATTAATCTTGGTCGGACTGCCGACAAACCCCTTTGAACTTATTTGAAATCAGCGTACAAGGACCTTTTGAAGAAATTTGCCTTTTCGAGTTATCACATTAATTTAGCTACTTTTTAAAAGAGTCGAAAACTAATTCCACCAACTGATCATATTGACTTAAATCAGTCAGAAACACGATTATATCGTACTAGGTAAACTAGCATATGAATCCTAAGAAGATGAGAACAATCAATAACTCATGACCCGGCCAAAACGTTAGCCGCAGTTCGCACTCCATTGGTAAGCGAACGGGTTACAAATAGACCTCGTTGAGACGACGAAATAAATTGGGCGGCTTCTCAGAGCCAACCCCACCCCGTAGAACCTGTCGATGAATTCCAAGATGAGAAACAGAGAATTTCCTAAAGCTTGGACAATGTAGACTCGATGTGGGGCCTGGGAAACTGCACCGTACACTATTTATATCAATTCTATAGTCCAAACACACTCTAGGACCGCGATTATCTTTCTTAGGCTATAATACAGAAGGGAGAGTTTATCGGGAGTGAAGGTACATGTATCCCTTCATTAAACACATCTCAATTCCAGCTGTCAATATCTTGCTGGTAGCGATGAGGCATATTATAATTGGCTGTATAAATATATCTCGGGACATCCGGTGTAAGCTCTAGCTTGAACTCACTTAGCGGACAAACATCTACTCTATCATTACTAAGAGCTATCGCTTCTTTATTTGCTATAAGAAAATCCAAAATTTGTTCCATTTGCGTGGGGTCTTGTAACACCACCAAATCGGAGTCTTTCTTAGACTTAGACAATAAAATCTCCTGTAAACTTCACGAGTTCCTCATCCGAAGACTATCGAGCTCTCTATCTTATTTAATAATTGATTCGTAACTACGAAAGAAGAGACTTGCACTCGGAAGATAAAAACCATCTTTTATCAACACATGTGGACGGACTGTAATTGAATTAGTAAAACGATAGTGCCATCGTTGCACTAAATGTGCTAAGTACGTTACAAACATTGAGTATTGACAAAAAGAATTTCTCTTCTGAAACAAATATAAGAATTCTTCGGAGCTTCGTCCCGCTTTTGGATTTAACATCAAACAGATAAAAGATATGTAGAATAGGGTTCCAAATTTTGCATTGAGTTAGGAAGGCAGAGCTGCGTAACAATTTCGTCGTCTGAAATTAACTACCTCGTGATGGAAAAGTTTCACTTCGAAATTTAATGTAGTGGTTAGAATTGCTGAAAAACCAAAATTGACAGATCGTATCTGGACCACCATCTTCTGTTGGAAAGAGTTATCAATAACAAAGAATCAAACTAGGTTGAACTCGCTACACTTAAAGATCTTAAACGTGTAATTGGAATATAACGTAACCTTTTTCTCTTTCATAATACGTATACAACTCATTATGAACAAATTTAAAGCAATCGGAAGACTAAAAATAATATCAGAACCTTAACAACAAAGATCCATTAAAACAACATTGTTGATTAACAATGACAAAGAAACATTAAATAACCTATTATTAAGAAGCATCTGTAGTTTTATACGACCTAAATTAGGTATCACATTCCCCGATATAGACTTAGTACTATGTTAGTCCACTTAATTTACCGGCATAATATTTTGTACCCTGTTCCTAACCCTCCCTAATTAAACTGACGAAGAAGCCCGCTATCGACGTATAGCCTGAATTTCTTAATAAACTCGATATTCAACAGTTAAAGACCTGAAGGAAGGGAGCTTTCCTATCAAAGGGTTTCTTCCACTTCGAAATAGTTCGTGGGGAGAGCGAATGTTTAACTTGTGTATTGAAAATAAAATCAACCTCATTAGGCTTATTCTACAGGCATATCTTGACCGGTGACCAGATCCGTACCCTTTTCAAAACAATTTCCTCGTAAAAAGACCGCTCATGCGATTGGCTTTCGCTGCGGTACTCAGAAAATATATAAAATTTTGCGCATGGCGCGTAATTCATAGATGAGGTTATTCGTTTACCTGCCAGATAAATTTCGAACTTTGATCGTGAAAATTCACTTCACGGGACTACTATAATTACATTATACTACTTAATTTGAATATGAGAAGTGATCTTGCGATCCATTGCATTGACCTGGGACAAACGTTGATGACGTTCAGTATTTTGCACGAACTCGGCAGGACTGATACCTTAACCATTCTATCTCGGGTTTTGAGGGAGTTTACTACCCGAAAACTTACCTGCCTTATCTTACCACTAGTGTTAATTATATAAGACTTTAGGATGCATATATGAGACGAATCCGACAAAATTTACATGTGAAATGTGATTACGACGCTCCTGGCCTGTGGTAAAACCATGTTTGGGCACTCTTAGAAATGAAGAATTGGACACGAAAACATAATATTCCTACTTATGAGAAGATTTCTCTATTCTGAAGCGTGATTACCTTAATACGATTTAAACTCTGAGAAGAATGAGGACCAAGCTGTGTTTTGGCATCTCCTCTGCGAGCCCCGACTATGTTTTTGGAAACAGAGGGAACAGAAAGGTCCGTATATACATTGGGACGTGTGGTGACCTACCCTTTCACACGTTTTGCAAAATACATTACTCCGAGTATCTTGACGACATAAGACGACACTGTTTAGTTTAAAAAGAATATGCAAACATTATTAGGTTGAGTTTTCACCCTATGAGGACTGGTAGAAAAGAAAGAATTTACTTTTTTCTTCGTAGCGTAGTAAACAGGGGTAATGGAATTATTAAAATTTAAGACTCTTCCGCGAGACCTCTCGATTGGCAACCTTAACCACTGTTATACTTGGCTCTTCTCAAAATATTTTGAATCTTTGCACGGTATCGATATTAGAAATGGAGAATTTTCATTCAGAATCCTCTGCAACTGTGCCTTAGCATTTAGTATATAAGTGAAGAAGATAATAACACTACGTTGTTACCGGAGTAAAATCCACTGCCGATGCAACGTCGAAGACGAATCGAGAAACATACTGTAATGCTTTTGGAACTCATGTAAAGGTATCAGGAGTTGAGTGAGGGGCCGTTCCCTCCACGTCAATAAAATCTTTAAGGGATCGAAAGAGCTCCTTGGAATTTAGGGTCCAGGATTAAAGACAAGTCCGGCTTGAACTGAAAACCCAAGAACTAGGCCCTGAAACCAATTCCGGAGTCGTAATATAAGCGCAGAACGATACCTTCTTTGTTGAGAAGCAACGGGTATTAAGCCCGTCGTTTCCTCTGTATGTGATAATCCCTTCGTACAGCGAAATAAAGCACTCCAATAGCAGCGAACATGAATTAAGACTTGGGCTGCTCCCAACAGTTCGTCTATGTACCTATTAAGATTGGAATGTTGGGCCGTGAGTGTGTCAATCTGTCAATGTTCAACGTTGGCCTAGACATGTTTTCGGAATGATCGGAAACACTAGAAGAAGAAGTATTCTGTGAAATATTACTTGGTTGTTGCACCTCACCAGTGGGTGTAATCTCCTTATTATCGTCAGTCAAAAGCACGCTTTCTTCCTCCGTATCAGAAAGCATTTAAAAATGAAACACGTTAAAAAAAAGGGATACAAAAAAAAATAGGACAACAGACAAAAAGTTGACAGAAAGATAACGACGTACACAAGAAACAAATAATTCACAACAGTCAAAAAAAAAAAAAAATGACAAATATGACAAAAACTACGACTCACAAGAGAAATAGATACTTCAAAAATAGACAAAAACGAGGACAAACACAAAATTGTTATTTACGACACCACATAAAAAAAAAAATACCAAATTTTATTATACAATAAACACCGACTTACAGGATGGCTTCTCTTTCAAGCAATGTTCCTGGACTCCACACAAATCGATTTGGAAAATCACATAGCCGAGGACGTTAGCTCGTAAAATAAACGCAAAGAATATTATAAAAATTCTTCGTCCAAACTGGTAACTTTAAAGCCCCCGATAATGGAGAAAGAAGAATTGCATAAATGAATATAAAAAAAAGACATTTGGCCTGAACTCGTCATGGCCTCTTCGCCAACAAAGTGTCCAAACTTTTGTCGAAACTTCTTATTACGTAAAAGACCTTAAGAAAATGGCGAATTGGATAATGCCAATATGAAATACCGATTTAAAATTTAAACACTGTATAAATAGTATTCTTCCACACACCCCACTCCATCCACTATACAAAATATCTTGTTAATAGCCTCTCATAATTGATTTATATATATAATATAATATATATATATATATTATATAATATTAGTATATATTAATATATTAATATATATATATATATATTATATATTATATATAATATTATATATATAATAAAGTAAATATAACCTGAGATAAATAAATGATCAATAAATATAGTACGTTCTAGTACTTGTCTGTTTACGTGCTTTAAAATATTAAACCCACAAAAAAAAATCAACACATTCACTTCACGCGCTCACGGTGACTAATGTGATCAAAACTGTTAATATAATCCCACAAAAAAAAATACACGCACTGCAGTCTCTTCCACCCTTTTTCTCTCTCATCCACACAGAGAGATGGCGTCGAAGAAAAAATACTTTATCATTTATAAGATCTAAAATAAATTAATTAAATGTAATATTCTGTATTTATATTTGTTCAGAGACTGGCCAGAACAAATCGCAGTATTCTATGATGATAGAGGGTGTGCGTGGGTACGTCTTATGTACCACTATTCTCATTTTCTGTAACGCTCAGAAGACAAATTTTTAACTCTCCGTAGAAAAAACATCATTCGACAAAAACAAATATTTAGACCGACAAACAGTTCACACACAAACAATTACGCACCTATTAGCAAACATTAAACATACAAAGAAGACAATAATAATAATAATTATATAATAATATTATTTATTTATTTATGATTTAATATATATTTTAAATATTTAATCAAAAATAAATAATATAAAGATATAACATAATAGACTATTTTTAACCGTAAATAGGCTAAATAAAAAGAACAAAAAAAAAAAAATCTTTTAAGCAAAGTCAGTTATAACTTGGAATACTGCAACAAGAAAAACCCCGTTATATAAAAAATATCAAATTAAAAAGATTAAATTGACTTCTATTAAAGACTACGCAGCTGTGAAATCCCATGAACTTGATAGCCTCGAACATGAATATTATACATATGATTTGCGCCAGTTTAAGAAATTATTACAAAGTGAATACATTAACGCAAAAAAAAAATTAACTCTAACATTGCAATATTAGATATATATAAAAATATTAATATAATATATAATAACTTGAATTATAATATATTCTTGTTTTTAGAAAAAATTACGAACTATATTATATCCAAAAATAAAAAAATCATTCTAGAACATATGACAGAAACGGAGCCGTTGTGAGGCTACTCTAGTTATTCTTATGACGTCACAAAGTTACATGATGCGCGCACCAATCATCGTTAAGAAAATTACTCAGTAATAAAAAGCGCTATTATACAATAAGAAATTGAAATGACTATAATAAAGTTTATAAAAGTTATCTATAAATATACGAGTGTTGGTGTTACTTACGATCTTTGACAAACTGACACAAAATAATTTCAATTAAAGGAAAACGTCTCGTGTTCCTCTTATATTTTGTACAAAAATAACATAAATTAAAATCCGTACGGCTACTTTCCAGTTCGTTATATGAAGGAGAAATGCGTAGCCGAGCAAAAATGTCACTCTTGATGACCAAGATGTCTTCCAAAAAATTAATCTCAAAATAATGGATCTGAAGGCTTCACCTTTGAGAGTAAGAATACAAAAAACAACACTTCGTAGAACGGGTCGC
This sequence comes from Trachelipus rathkii, assembly GCA_015478945.1. NCBI lineage: Eukaryota > Metazoa > Arthropoda > Malacostraca > Isopoda > Trachelipodidae > Trachelipus > Trachelipus rathkii. Next base: position 18,423 of record JABUQX010008391.1, read on the forward strand.
CACAAAATATTAAAAATATCTTGAATAGATGAATTCTTTTACAAAGTACACTTCTCTTCGTACCAGACCAATTAATTCCTTAAATAAATTAATCAAACTCTTAGTGAGTATGTAAGACCAAATATCTTGTCTTGTTAACGGGAAAACCATTTTTTAGACCACTTAATATTTCAGCGCCGGCTGTTACGCTTAAGACTGGTTCCATTACACCGCTAACTACACACCGAAATCTCGTACATCTGATTTCGCCCCTTAAGAAAAGTGCAGCAACATATTTGGCTCTTTTTATAGTCTTTCGTATATTTCAGATTCGGAACTCATTTGCAAAAAACAAATCAACTGGTATAAAGAACGAATGCTGAACATACTACTCCAGCGATACTGCAAACAACTGTTGCTTCTATCTCTCTCTAACTCTTTAACCTTATTTCAAAAATAATAATATATTCTATATTCCGAATCTTTTATTATCCCCAAAAATCAATATAATCAAATTCTTAACATATACTTTTCATATCCCTTTTCCACTCTATTCAACAGACACTATTAATTAATTCTTCGCAATATATAGTCTGAAATGTTAAAACTTATACTGCGACAAAAACAAAAACTTCTTCACTATCTCATAAATTAAAGTCACTTTTCCTTCAATACATAACCAATTCCATTCTCAAAAAAATTACACTCATAAGTTTCTTCTTTAACAAATGTAACGAAATACATATTCGTCCGAACGCCAAAAATATGACGCCAAGCAGACTCTTCAATCGGAAATAAATAAGAGCAACCAAGTGTGAGAGCTTTCAACAAACATTAGGGTTATTATATCGCACATAAGTTTATTAGTCGAGAGAGTTTTCTTCAGAATGTTAAAAAAAACGTTACTAGATAATTGATAATATATTTTTGTCTCGCTTAGTGAACAAATTTGGCATTAGAAAGATGATCAAAGGGCTCTACAGGAAGCAATAGATACAATGAAAACTAAGTTTGAGTTCTTGCGAGTGATCGAAAATGCGATAATATTTTCAAATCAAATACTCTAGATCTTATCTATGGAGTATCAGCCTCTTTTTCTAACTAGCTTCAAGCTTCGCTTGCGGGAGAATTCTCAACAGAACCAATAATATTATAAATATTCGATAAAAGATTTCTCTTCACTCAGGATTCCATTATCGAGATATATTTTTATCAGACAAAGAACATTTCATTCTTAAAATATATAAATACAACGTTAAATAATACACAGGCCATTTAACTCGTCACTTTTAAAATAGTAACAGCACACGTTATCTACACGTCATATCTCACACCAAGGTCCAAAGCTCTACTCCCGACACTTTCTTCCACAGAAAATCTCGTTCCTCAACGCTCACTTCTCGAACATAAAACTCATTTCAGACCGAATGCTAATTCTTCTATTTTTGAACAACATTATAAATACTTCAAACTAAACTGTTTTTAAATAACGAAACTAATTACTATAAGCCAATATAGCTAAAATAAATATGAGGTGTAATATTAATATATACAATATACGATATAGTGAATAATATAGTATATTAAATATACTATATATATAATATATATAATAATTATATAATATATATATATATTTTATATATATTATTAATTATATATATATTACGTGACTGCAGTCAACATCAGCATCGCGGAGTGCATCCGCACTATTATTAAAGATCCGCATCCGCATACGCGCGCTTTGCCCTGCGGAATGTTGCGCGGATGTTTATTGTCAGATGTGATTAAAGGAATTTATATAAAAATACTTATAATGAATTTGGGAAAAGAAAAAGAAAATGTAATGTAGCCCTATGCAATTCGAGCACCAGCTTGATATTCCCATAACCTTAATGTTCATCAAAGACCATTCTCAACCGCGTTTGGAATAGCTAAATACATTCAATATTGATAGGACAAAAGTATTGCTGCACAGAACTTCTTGCTAATCGATAGGCCAGACTGTGCGCATTCCAAAGCTTAACAATCTTTTAAATTTGGAAATAATACATAGGATATCCACATGCATTAAGTATGAAACCCATTTTGAAGAAACTAAGCAAGAATTCAGCGTCCTCTTAAGCTTCTGTCTCTTATGTAATACCATTAATTTCAACGCTAAGAAGCATTTTTAACCATCTTCAAATGAAAGTGCTAGATACAGGTTTTAAAAGAATGAAAGATGTAAATTAAGACTAGACGGTTTATGCAAAAGAACGTCTTGTGTTCTGTGGTGGAATAATTGACCTTCATACTACGTGCAAGCTTAACCTGTATGGGGTATCACCGTGTGTATAAAAAAAATTTATGTAGTAAAAGAAAATAGGAGATGGTTATCGTTACTTTGAGTTTGAATGAAAAACGTCAATCCGAACGAGTCTATTAATTCGGCCACCTCATTAAAGAGGAAAAAACACAAATTTACAGAACCAAACACTGTTCTACATAGTAAATCAATTACGATAACAAGAATTTCTACCGTTCCAGTAAGTGATGAACGAAAAAAACGCTGCTTACCAAAGATGTGTGCAAATGATTGAAATACACCTAAAGAAACGATTAGATTAGCACGAAACATGTAAAGTTAATCAAATGTTTACCCCTGCCTGCTTAAGATAAACTTGCAAGGAGAAAAATTTAATACCCGAACAGGTCTATTATAATTAGAGATCCACTCTAATAAGGAAAAACTGCAAAATAGTACAGGAACCATTCATCTTCCTATAAAGTAACAATCAATAACAGATTTCTCACTGGAAGAATTTCTACAGTCCGCCAGAGTATTTGTAAAAACGACACGCATTTTCGAAAACTCAAAATAGATTTTGAAAAACTATCACCAAGGAAAAACGACCTGATATAAGATTACTATAACGATCCTAATCAGTGTTGTGGGATGTTAATTATGACAAGAATATGTTTTACCACCTCACCACGCTTTAAGTATAATTCTTGCCAAGAACACCTGACCGTGTTCCTCGCACACTAGGTATCATAAGTCGAAGGAGTCTATGTTTTAGCAATGCTGGCTAAATAATTGGATGAAAAGAGAACACGACTCTCAGCCGAAAGGACAGAAATTAAATGTCTCTCAAGCAAACCTTCCCATAATTTTGAATTTAATCAATACTAGGGGGCAAAGTATGTAATCCATATAGTAACAATCTCGTCATTAAGGATCGAGGTTAGGGAAGAGGGTTGTGGGTCCATCTTGACAGTTGGGGTCCCGGTCCGCACCCTATAGGTAACAATTATCATAAGTTAATAGATTGTGGCTCTGAAAACTGCCTGATATATATCTGAATAGATCCTATATGAGTGTATAATATATATCTTAAAAGATAAAGGTAAAAAAGAATAAGATTATCTATTTAAAAAGAAGAGTCTATAGGATTAAAGCTTATCATGATATTATAATATAATGGTATATTACAATCCTTTTATATATTATAATAGTATAGTATATGTTTACAACATCCGCATCCGCGGATGTTAAATATCAAACATCCCGCATCGCGGCGCATGCGTGAGCAATAAAAATGACATCCTGCAGCATCACTAATAGTATAAATAGGTGGTAAGTGATATAAGACTTATAAATATTCATATGTATATATATAAAATTAATATGAAAATGAAAATGAAATTATAGAGATAGTATTAGTATTATTGTCTGCAATTGTAAATGCTGTTAGTATAAGGGAAATAATAAGTACTAGCTAATAATTCTAACCTATTAGGATTATAACCTATAGTATATATGCTTATCTAGTATATATATATATATATATATAATTATAGTATATAGATGATAATAAAATGTGAATAAAGTTAATGTGATTAAACTAGCATAAAGAGTTATATTTAATTACTAGTAGTATCCTATTATAGGTAATAAAGGATATGAAGATAATGTATTATCGATTATAGTATCGTGATTTTTAATAGCTAGTAGTATAATGTATATACTATCGTGACTGTTATTAATATATTTATGAACGTGAGTAATTATGTGTATTATTATTGAAAATATACTATATATCCGACCGGGCTGACGAAGTTGAGATTTCTCGTTTAATATAAGCATAAATAAGCTTAGAGTATATACTGACTCATATAAGTATAGTGATAACATCGAATGTCTGAAGACGAGAATTAAGATAGATGATAGTAGTTATTTTAGGCAGTAATATGAGACTAGAGAATAAGGATGTATATATACATAATAAGTAATAATTTTAAATGAAAGAAGTATATATATATAGTTTTATGTGAAGGTGAGGGTATTTAATGGTTTATATTAGTGACCTCCACCATAGTGCTATTCATAATTCGTGTATACTAATACATGATAACCTTAATATACCACTAGACGATTACCATAGTGCATAGGGTCCGTTTTGCTAAGTCTCTCACATGCTTTAGATACATATATATATATATCGTATTAAGGGGTGGATTTCTAGTAACTTCGTATATCCAGAATTACTACTTACTATAATTATAATGGTACAGCGGGGGCGGGGGTTAAGCGTTGGCTTTCTTATTAGACTTTGTCTAATATATTTTATATCTACTTGCTACTTCTTTTCTGATGCTTGTCTTAATACGCTCTAACTAGTTACCACCTAAGTCTGTTAGTAAGAATAAAAGGTAGTATTTGAGTAAATATTATTAGATACATATATACTATATCAATATATTATATATAGTAATATATATTATTATACTATATATATTAATATATATATATATTATATAATTTAATAATATATATATATATATTATATATATATATATATATATATATATATTTAATTAATATATATATATATATACTTTATATATAATATATATATATATATATATATGATAATATTATATAATAACTATATACATATATAATATAAATATATTAATATCATAATATAATATAATAAAATTAATATTATTATTACATGTATATATATAAATAAATTCACTTTCATAAAATAATAATAACTTATATAATAATATAATTATTCTCTAATATATAGATACAGTCTGTCCAGAAATGTTAGGTCATCTTAGTATGCATAGATTAATTTCTAAAAATTTGTTTTCTAATGTTCCAATCAATAAATTAATTATCGGCCGTTAACGATGCTACCTGAGAGAATACTAATATATAAAAACCTTTTTTAGAGTACAATTAAAAACTCTCTACACATTTCACTATGAATAATCTGGTGATAGTCTAGCTTTATACATGTGATGTATGCTAGGCATCTCTATATCTGGTCATTATATTTGGCTATAATGACCCTAAAACAGCGTATAGCTATTTGAATATAGCCTATAGTTATATATACTACGAGATAAACATAATATACATAATAACAAGAAAAAACAAAAAAAAATTTCGATATAGCTATTTAGTTGTGTTTCACGTAACAGAAAAAAAGAAGCTTCTGTTCTGTTTGTAGGATCTTAAATAAAAGAAATTTACTCTAGCTCTAAACAATGCTTGACATAGCCTAGAACCGAGTGCGTTGTTCGCCTATATTCATCAACGCTCTTCTCTCGCCACTGCATCAATAACACTTCCTGCCACATTATTTTCGGACAAATTCCCTTCTTCATTTCAATTCTGATACACACTATCTCACATAAGTGCAGCATATCCCTGATATTCATCACATCTGTAATATATGCACTCCTCGGAGCTCGTCATTTTACTTTAGCAGGTCCGATATACGCGTTATTCATATTTAATAGTCCTAGATTCACAACAGTGCAACAAACTCCACTTACCTTGTTTCTATCATTGTCAGATCTCTTCTCTAGCATCTAAGAAGCATCTTGCTAGACAAATGATTGTTCGGCACCAAAATGCATGTTTAATTCTTCCAGCTATTAACATGCTCTTTCCCTTTTCATTTTTCACACATTAAATTTCCGATATTAGACGTGTGCACAAAATCACTAAATCGTTACTTCTCTATCATAAAACATCTATACCTGCAGTTGAAGTCTTCCACATGACCTTGAATACTCTTTAATTGTTAGTTACTTTGTACAAAGTTCATGTTAGTGTTGTGCTTTTTAATCAATTTTCTTACTCCTCTTTAGCTTCTGTTACCTCACGATTATGTTCCTCACACAAACTGACGTGTCGGAAGATTGCCTAATCTACTCGATATATAAGTTCACAACCGGTCAGCTCTTCATACTCTACTCCACTATATAATTATTTCAGTTCGCACCGTGATAGAATTAGTAACTTCTTAGTGAGTCGAAGTCACAAAGACATGTACCTTTTGTAATTCCCCAAATCTGTCTATTTATGACCTCAAGATTGCTCTTTTTTAGTAGTCCAGTGTCACGATTCTTGTAGAACTTCTCCATTCTATCTGGGGTGCGTGCTGCTTTTTGCTATTTGTTTATCTCGCCTCTAGACTTTACTCAAGGCTACATTGACTCTATAGAGCCTATTGCATGTGGAGACTCATACACGCACTGTGTTAACTGTCAGAGAGGTCAGGGGCTTCAACTTTAAGTGGATCTAATCCATCTTCTACGTCATCCTCGCTTTCAGTCTGTGATCGCCGTCTATTACTTCTATCGTTTTTTTACGGTTCATCAAGATAAATAATTCTCATAGTATCACATTACCATAGCTCTTCACACTCATACACCTTTCACTCTGTTCCTTATTATAATTCTATCAAACTTCATGTTACGATCCTAATTATGATCGACGGTTTAGCTCATCCGTAAATCTAAAGCTACATTTACTCCTGTTTCTTGCATTATTTCTAGAAACTAATCTTTATTTCATCTTCAGTATCAATTTTCAATTAAATCAAAATTAACTCCTATTCTTTGAAGTATTTTTCTTCTATTCTCACTCCAACCTAAAGCTTTTTCACAAATCATCTCGTGTGTTTATCTCCGTCTCTTCTACACTCAGAGTGATAACAATTTAATATCATATACTCTATAATTTACGTTAATTTATATTTTAAACCCTATATTCTTTTACACACCCCTTACCTCAACAAATCCCACGACCAATCTACTCCCATTTTCTTAAGATTTCTTTTCGTATGGAATCCAAACCCGAGGATATTCCTCCTTTCTTTTTATTCAGAACATGTACGATATCATCCTTTCAAATATGCCCCACATTTTAACACCTAATCTCATCCTCCATAATATTCTCTACAACTCCAACTTTTCTTCTTTCCTCATCTTCATCTACCTTCCCAGCATTAAGTAATTCTTTGAAATGTCCTATCCATCTTTCTTCAACTTCCGTTTCATCCTGACTTGAACCACATTCTCATTCAGAGGATTTTTACTATGTATAACATCTTACTTCTTATTTTTATTGCGTCTTCCTTCTTATTTTTATAACATCCTTCTTATTTTTATAACATCTTCCTTCTTATTTCGAACCCTTTTTATCTCCTTCCAAAATCGTTTAACATCTTTTCCGATAGGTTTCAACCATCTTTCTACTCCACCTTTCATCCACCCTTCTCTGAACAGCTTTCACTTTCCTTTTAACTTTATTTCACACCCTCTTGTATTTTCCCCCATGTTTCCTGGCTATTAGAAGCTAAATGTCTTGCAAAAACTTCTTTTTCCTTTTAATAATAGCCTGTAATTCGTCACTCCCCAATTCACTACCTTTTCTTTTGCTTTTCCTACCAATCTTTTTTTTACGTCACAAATATGCCTTGTAATCAACACTATTCATTCCTTAATATGATTCCACTCTTCCTCTACTCCTTCTATATTATTTTCTTTTATTATTCCTCATTTTTCATTTAATATCCTTCGTATTCTATTGAATATTCTTTATTTTTTAATTCCTCTACTCTCGTAACTTCTACGTTCCTCTCAAATTCCAGTTTTTCCTACCACTCACCCTTCACCCTTAACTTTGTTTCTCCCAAATGTTGATCATATATACCCCAGCTGCTCCCTTCAAGACGCTCACATTAAGAAACCTATCTTTCTCCATTCGTTTTACGCAAACATAGTTAAGCAGATCTCGACCCCTCACTCCACTAACCCATGTATATTTGTGAATACTTCTTTTATTTAACCATGTGTTTCCAATTGCCATATCTCTAGCCCCACATAATTCCAACAACTTTTGCCCATTTTCATTCTTACCACTTACTCCAAAAGGGCCAGCTATTCCGCTTACTTCTTCTACATCACCAATCTTTGCATTTAAATAATCTAAGAAGCACACATTATCATCCCTATTAAAACTACCCAATCAGTAGTTTAGTTCTTACCAAAACGTCTCCCTAAAGTCTACTATACTGTCATTACAAAGGCATATACACTCACAAATATCCAGTATTCATTCATCTTTACACCACATTAACCTTGAACTAATAAATTCACTTTCCTTCACATATCACAGCTATTCTTCTTCTTTCATTATTTTTGCCACACCTTCTCTAGTTCTGACTCTCTCTCTCACTCATTCCTGAAATTAAACCCCCGTAGCTTTCAAACCATTCTTCTCTCTTACCTTTCAGATTAGTTCTATTCAAAGGACATATATCCAGTTCCAGTCTCCTTAGCTTGCTGGGAACGACCCATTTCTTCTCTCTGCCCCCATCATCTTCCGCACCCATCGCTGTAACCACTCCAAAGAAGCAATTTTTAAAATTCCCTTCTTGTTACCTCTCATAGTTTTATTCTATAATTCTACTTAATATCTCCCTCCATGCAACCGTTCGTGGGTAGAAAAAGTAGAGACTAGGAGAGTTCCCCTGCCTTTTGTGGTCACTCTGTTTTGCCAATAAGTCAATATTATACTATATATCTATATATAAGATATAATATCATATATATAATATAACTATATATTACTATATACTATACTATATATATTTAGCTATATATATATATATGTAATGATAGTAATCATATATAGTGATATATATATATAATATATATAAATTGGAATTGGATATTAACTATGAATATTTGTAAAAATTAGAGAAAAAACTTAATAACTAAAGAATAAATAGTGTTAAAAACGAATACAAGACTATCGGTTAATAAATTATTGGTTAAAAATCTAGTGGTATACTAATCAGGATTAAGATAAATCAAGAATATACTACATAAATTAATAGATAAGCAAATAAATTCTTTCTCCCAAATAATTTTAAATCTTCCATAGCATATTGAATACAATTCACAAGTTAGAATCAGATAACTAATCATCATACATAATAATAGATAAAATAATAGATAATCATATAAACTAATGAATAATAAATAATAACTAGATAATAATAATAATAATATAAACAAATAACAATAATAATAACATTTGGATCAGCACAATAACAGATAGACATAACAATAATAATAATAATAAGTAGATAGGATAATGAATAATGAATAATATATATTATCAATACAGTAATAATAGCAGTTTCTTTACATTCTCAGTTGGGAATTTTAGACAATTTTCTAAACTTAAATTTTTGCATAAATTTTTTCTCAATTGGGTTTAATTTTTTTTTTTAATCATCCCGCACAAAAAGAGGAAATAATTTAAATACTAAAATTGGCAAGTTTGAACCTATGGTTCACGACTATACGTTGGAGATACTATATACATAATCAATAAAATATAATAGATATAATAATAATTCAATAATAATAATAATAATAATTAATAATCGAATAATAATGAATCAATAAATTGTCTTTTACTACCAGATGTTGTTAGGTGTAGTTCTGGTTATAGACCAGGCGTATTTTTTTAATACTATAAAACCAGATGTTGTTAGGTGTAGTTCTGGTTATAGACCAGGCGTATTTTTTTAATACTATAAAACCAGATGTTGTTAGGTGTAGTTCTGGTTATAGACCAGGCGTATTTTTTTAATACTATAAAACCAGATGTTGTTAGGTGTAGTTCTGGTTATAGACCAGGCGTATTTTTTTAATACTATAAAACCAGATGTTGTTAGGTGTAGTTCTGGTTATAGACCAGGCGTATTTTTTTAATACTATAAAACCAGATGTTGTTAGGTGTAGTTCTGGTTATAGACCAGGCGTATTTTTTTAATACTATAAAACCAGATGTTGTTAGGTGTAGTTCTGGTTATAGACCAGGCGTATTTTTTTAATACTATAAAACCAGATGTTGTTAGGTGTAGTTCTGGTTATAGACCAGGCGTATTTTTTTAATACTATAAAACCAGATGTTGTTAGGTGTAGTTCTGGTTATAGACCAGGCGTATTTTTTTAATACTATAAAACCAGATGTTGTTAGGTGTAGTTCTGGTTATAGACCAGGCGTATTTTTTTAATACTATAAAACCAGATGTTGTTAGGTGTAGTTCTGGTTATAGACCAGGCGTATTTTTTTAATACTATAAAACCAGATGTTGTTAGGTGTAGTTCTGGTTATAGACCAGGCGTATTTTTTTAATACTATAAAACCAGATGTTGTTAGGTGTAGTTCTGGTTATAGACCAGGCGTATTTTTTTAATACTATAAAACCAGATGTTGTTAGGTGTAGTTCTGGTTATAGACCAGGCGTATTTTTTTAATACTATAAAACCTTACAGAACATTTTAATCTTCGGAAATATTCCAGAATTTTCTCGAGGTAAATTTTATAATACCCTTTGTATAAGTATTTTCTATACCTATTAAACGGGTAAACTTTGTATGTATTATACATATCTTTATATTTATTTCTACTAATGTTTTCCCAATAATACTCTAAAATTCTCCAGTTGTTTGTATAAGTAAAATTTTGTGTTTCAAAGTTCTCCTGCACGTACCTCCTCCAATCTCTCCAAAAATACTTCCTACTTCCTTCTCCTCTTGCGGGCAACCAAGATACTTCGCATACTCCTGGAACAGCCGATATTTCATTTTCGTTGTTTTGATAGTGCACACCATCAGCCACTCAGTGATCAAGCTGAGCATTCTGAATGAAAGACATTAACTAAGGTCCCACCATTCCCAACTATCATAGGGACTCCATGTCCACATCTTGCTCCCATAACCCAAGAATACATTAGCGTATAACCGCTCCCGATATCTCTGACCATCTTCCTTCCCACAATCCACTAATCCACAAAACCAATGACGTCGATCTTCCTTCTTCCTTCCTATCTCTCTCTCTCTCTCTCTCTCTCTCTCTCTCTCTCTCTCTCTCCTCTCCTATATATATTACTATGTCACTATCATATATTAATATATACGTTATATATATATATATATTATATCATATACTATATATATATAGTATATATACTATATATATATTAATATATACTAATATATATATACCTATATATATATATATTATATAGTTATATATAAATCCATACATATATATATTATACTATATATATAATATATATATTTATATAATCATTACTATATATATATATATATAGCTATATATATATATATACTATGGTTTAAGACTATTGTCATCTAATCCTTAGAATACTCGACATTCAAGTTCGATATTTTTTAGTTTTATTAATGGTTCGTCCTTTCTCTAAGACGAAAGAATTCTTAGAGCATTGTAGAGAAGCATTCCTTTTTACCTTCACGCATTATGGCTATGGCCTATAGTATATGCGACCTCGTCCTGTCTACACCCTGGCTTGTTTGTACCCCCGGCCATGGGATACTATTATATACTGTATATATCTATACTAAGTATATAATATATATATATCATATATATTATACTGATATAGCTATATAAAAATTTTATTATATATACTATATATATGATATAGGCCTATATATAATATATTGGCGGATCGTGGTCAAAATTCTTGAGTTGGCAAAACAATATCTTCCATAACCTATCATATATATATATATAATATATAGTAAGACTATATAGCTATATAATATATTACTATATCTGATAACTATATCAGGATATATATATATTATTATACTTATATACTACTATATATAATAATATAAGTAGTCCTATTAGTATATATAATAATATATATATATTACCCCTATATTAATATACTAGATATATATATATATATATATATACTATATATACTATTATATATATATATGGAGGGAGGGTATATATATATACTATTATAGAGTAATGATACTATATATATATATTATTACCTTATTTCCATAAGCGCGTCAAAGTAGTTCGTTTCAAATTGACAACAAAAAATTTTAATTTCCCATTTAATTTTCAATTTCGCACCTTAAAATGCTTTTTTTTTATTTAACATTTCCATACTAATTCATCCTCCATCCACTCCACCCACACACACACACCCCCCCACCCATTAAGTCAATTTGCTACGTATTGTAAGTTCGTCTCCCCGTTATAGTTACTGATATACTAATATATCATGAATATACGTAATACTATATAATATGTAATACTGTATGTATATATATCTACCTCTCATACTATACTATGTAATCTATACATATAGTATCCGGTAATTATATATATCAGTATATTATCATAGCGCCAATCGGCCAATAGCAAATGAATGGTTGTCATAATGAATCACTCTCTTATTGCACATCAGTTCTAACATTTGAATTCACTAGCCTACACGACACACTTCGAAAGTAAAGAATTTATAATTTTTAACTGAAAATTAAAAAAAGCATCGAATACGATCACTTACGTCCCCGTATTTAAAACTATACAGCGTCAATTTTATTAAAAAACTAAAACATAGTAATCAAATTGTTAATCACGCGATAATATAAATCATGAAAGCGTATTATAATAATCCAACTCCATCACGAAATCATTCCCATTAATAGCATGAACCGGAGCTAAGCTGGTCTGTCGGCAAGGCAAGCTATCAACAGTACCGAGCAGAGTCTGACCTCAAGCACTTTCTCATCAGCACTCTGGTTGAGTCATGATTTTAACACATGAAATTTATACAAGCAAAGGTAATTCAGTATAATGATTGATCAAGTTAGCATAAAATTTTAATGAATCTGGTTAATGTCTTTTAATTAGTTATTAATAAATATTATTTATTATTTCGTGCTAAATGCAAAAATTCTAAACTCGGGGGATTATTTAAAAAAAAAATGACTGCTTATTGAGTC
>JABUQX010008392.1:0-15000 GCA_015478945.1 Trachelipus rathkii
CATCATATTTATTCTACTCCTCATGTCCATTTCTGAAGAAGAAAGAAGAACTTTGCTTGTAGTCACCACTCCTCTGATGGTTTATGCCAATAAACAATTCTTCACTGTTTTTATGATGAAATTTGAAAAATATTATTATATAATCTATATATAGTATCAGTATATATATATATATATATATATATATATATATGTTATATATATATATATATATAAAGATAAAAGAAAAAGTATATATATATATATATATATATATAGCATATATATATATATATATATACCTGTATATATATTTCATATAGTCATATATATATATATATATGTGTATAAGAGTATATATATAAGAGTATATATATATATAGAGCAGTAAAAAGATATATATATAGTATTGTGGTAGGTTTTTTGATCCCCACCACAATAGAAGGGCACCTCACCTGTAAGTTTTGATGAGGTAGATTCCTTTCTCAGAAGGGTCTGCCACTACGTTGAGGTGTTTAACGACTCTGGGCGGACTTCTTCTGTTGGTGGAGTATATAAGATATTTATCTTGGCAGTGGAAGGCTCTTGATCGATCTAATTACAGTTGTTTCTTTTTCTAACTTCTGGCTCTTTAACCCATCTATTTTTAAATCCAGCTACTTCTAATGGTTATGAGTTACCTATTAAAAATATTAGATTGAATTAATTTGCTCAAAAAATTCCCAAGTAAAGTATGCACCAAGTGTCGTCAATATTTCAGAATTCTGCAGCCACAGCGATTTGGAGGTTACTTACTCTATTCCCTTTTGGTACTCAAATTTTATTTATCACCATATAAGACTACAATGATCCCTTTCACTGCCTGATAACAGGTACATCATGGTATTTTGACAAAAGACACAAAACAATAAATAACATAAATAATTTCATTAAAATGAAACTGATATGATATATATAAGTGGCATAAGTATAAGAGATAGTATATATATATATATAAGTATATGTATATATATATATAAAAAAAAAAAAGAATGAAATAATAATAATTAAATTTACACACTTTAAAAAAATAAAAATAATATATGAAAACAAATAATATTAAAATCTATGAGTACCAATACTACTACCTGCCTATTCCTGAATGAAATAATAGTACCTGATTTGGTAAGGAGTTCAGTAAAACAAATTAGTTAAAGAGTTTTTTAGCAAAGTTAAGTCAGAGGATTTATTTCTTCCATAAGCGAAAGATATGGCTCTCCCTTCACCAAAAATGAAAATTATAATTATAAAAAAAACTTTATATTTAACTTTATATGTAAAAATTGTATATAGTTAACTACTTTATTTGTACAAGGAAAATTTTATTTACAAAATAAAATTGTATGTAAGAACTTCACTTTGAATTCTATAAAAAAAATCCCTCTTATTTTTACCCCTCTAACTATTTATAGTCTTTATAAAAACAATCCATACACTTATTAGTCTTCTTTGCAAAAACTAGCTTTAAATTTTTATTATTCAGAATCTTTGTTGTTAGCTAAAAAAAATATAGATCTATCTTTAATCTTCTTTATATAACAAATATATTACCCTCATAAAGGCCGATCTTTTCTTTTATGAGTTACTAGGAATGACTCTTCTTCCTATACGGAATCTTTTTAGAAGATCAGTGCTAACGTGGAAAATTATTCTCCAGTCTTAGAGACAACAACCCTTAAATTAAATTTACAGGTTATTAATAGATACTATGATTTGTGGTTAAGTACCTTGGGAAGTGACGACATCTCTGAAGAATGGGTTGTCAAAATCAGGTGGTGATTAATGTTTCCGCTGAGGATTCCCTTTTTGGGAAGATATAAGTAGTTTCCCTTTTTTTTTTTTTTCAGATGAACTCGATTTCACACTATGGACAATGGAAGTTCCAAAACTTGAGCTGACACACGTTCCAAAACTGGGATGTTGACTTCACCACGCTGTTATATCCTGGTACTTCGGGATCACAAACCGGGAGCTAAATAGAAACAAGAATTAATCATCATTTACATTACTTTATCACCTGAATTATTTTATTGCTTCAAATTATCTCAATACAAAGCAATAATTCAAATCATGCTTTTACTAATTTACATTCTTATTCATCTTCTATGACCCTCACTATAAGTAAAAACATATAACAAGAACATGGTTCTATAAGATATTACCTTTATAAAGGCAAAGAGTTATTCTCCAGTCGTCTTTTCTCTTCCATTTATTTATTTTCTTGTTTTTTATTAATTTCTTCCTAAAGTTGGATTTTCCTATTTGGTTTTGTTTAGTTTTTTTCTGTTATATTTTTTATTCAAAACACCTGTAGGATGGGGAAAACAAGACATAGATGATATCCATCTCTATTCCCCCCCCACCCGGGTCAATCTGAGTATTGACGCACAAGGGAAATGCTTTTCTTCATTTAATTTCTTTGTAGTTTCTATGTTTATTTCTTGCAAAGTTTTCATTTTTATTATTTTTTTTTATTTCGCTCTTCTTTTCTATCATATATAATGACGATTAAAGCCCACACGGTCTTCACTCCAGCATATAAAGGCACTGACAGTAGTGCTCTCTCGTTGAGAATGTGAAGCTCCTGGCCGCCAGCCTTTCAATTACTAAAGCCTATCAACGCCCTCAAAAACCTTCAAAGGACAACTCATCCGGCAGGGAATTTGCTGGTCTTCTGATGGTTCATTCAACATGCCTCTAGTTCACGGCCAGATAGTGGCATTCCCACCATAGCTGAATACGCTGAAATGCGTTCCTCAAAGGTTTTATCATCAGTGGGCAAGATCTCTCAAATTTTTCTGGTGGAACTCTCTATATACAGATTCCTTAACGTATTCTGCCTCTCCTCAACTGAGGGTCCCATTCTAAGTATATTCATTAAATTCTTTCCTCTTCTCCTATGAACTCTACTTCATCACATCCAATGTACCATCTAAGTCTAACTGCCTACTTTCTATTTCCTTAACTAAATATTCAACCCAATGACTTCTAGCCTTAAAGTCTTTTAATTTAACTTAATGGTAACTTATATTTCATCTGACAAGAACCCATAAAATGAAATTCAATAGTTTCCTTATTTCAAAGACTTAATATCATTTGGGCTCAAAATTATTTATCTTCTTACAGTTATTGTACCCTTACATTTTACTTTACATGAAATTAACTTTTAATATTATATCCACTAATGATTCTTGGACTGTCTTTACATATCTGGGTTGTTTAAATATTCAGGGGGCATTTTCCATATCCTTAATTGCTTATGGTGAGCTTTATATTGCTTCCCGTCCTCTGCGGATTTTATTGTATAGGTGACTTTGTTGTCATTTACCTTGATCACTTCATAAGGGCCACTATATCTAGGGTGGAATTTATTTTTAGTCAGGTTTCCGGGAAGATGAACTTTTAATCCCACCATCTGATGTAATTCATAAGGAACAAATCTTCCATGACTCTCTATCCAACATTCTTCCTCAACAGGCAAAGGAAGTCCTGTATGTAGTTCATGCGCCCTCTTTAGAATATTTTCACAGGGAGTTCGATTAGTTTCTGAATGTGTGGTGTGATTGTAAACCAATAAAACCTGTGATAATTCTTCATCCCACCGATTTGACTTTTTGATAGACATTCTCAGGTACTGACTAATTGTGCGATTAACCCGCTCTACAGCTCCATTGGAGGATGGTGTATAAGGAGTAGTCAGTACATGTTTAATCTGTTGGCGTTTTAAAAGATCTTCAAATTCAGGCCCTATAAATTCTCTGCCGTTGTCTGTAAGCAGTCGTTCTGGTAACTTTTGTAAAAATGGCAATATTCGATGTTGAAATGCATTGGCTACATTTCTACTTTGTTTATTCCGCAGCGGAACAGCAGCCACCCACTTGGTGTAATGATCTACCATCACCAAGGCATAATTATTCCCTTGCGCTGAGCAAGGGAATTGTATCAGATCCATCGCCACCAATTCAAAGGGTCTTGAAGTGATTATTTTTAATGTTGGCGGAACGTATAGGATATTAGAGATCTTACATGCTTGGCACTTATAACAGGTGGTGGCGATATCATTGCAAATGGCTGTTATTTTTGGGTGCCATATCCAATTTATAAGCAGAGAATGTAATTTGTGTTTTCCTATATGGGCGAACATCCAATGTGTTTTTATTGCTACCTCAGTCAAATAATAATGTGGGACAATTAATGCAAACTCTCCCGTAGGAAACTCCCTGTATAACCGATCATTCCTCAGATATATGTACTTACTGACACGCGCAAAAGGCTTCAATGGCCCGTTAAATGGCAAATTTTGTACTATAGCTCTTTTTAAACGTCTTAATAGGTAGTCTGATTTCTGCAACTTATCAATGTCGTCATGGTCAATTTCCAAGGGATCTATTATATTATCTTGATCTATCACTATCTGATGTATCCGAGGATATCCCGAATCTCTTTCCACCTCCCCACCGGTGTTTTGGGGAGCTTTAGTAGGTGGTACCGCTTCAGTAGCGCTCTTTTCTTCCATTGATTCGTCCAATAATGTCCACTCTGGGAATTCCTCCACTGGGGTCACTACATTAGCGCTGGCTATATCTGTTTCTCTATTCATTTGCATGGGTAAGGGTAACAAAAGATTATAGTGGACTCCCCCACAACATAAAAGATGGCAAATATTCTTCTCGGTATCCTTCCCGAACTTCAATGGCTTCGAATCACCATAATACACCCAAACCTGCAAACGATGTAACTTTGCAAATGCCATAACTGCCTGTGTTATAGGGAACTGCCCTGGTTGTCGTAGGAGATGTAAGTGTTTGGTCACTTGCCTAGCATCTCTTCCAGATGGTAATCCATACTCTCCCCTATTTTCTAACAATTCTTTAACCACTTCTTGTCGTATCTTCAGATGATTTTCAATCGAACCATACAAAGCATAAGCGCAAGCTTGAAAGAGCGAATCACCCCCTCCAGGAATTTTAACCTCAGAAAATCCTCCAGGAAGGGCGTTAACCGGGAAAATCTCTTGTTCGTCAAAGGCTTCCCCGATCGGAGATCGAGATAAAGCATCAGCCACTATATTTTCTTTTCCCGGAATATACCTTAGCTCGTAGTCTATATCATTGATTTCTTCAAGCGTGCGATGCTACCTCGTGGTTATTACATAACGCATACTACTCGCACACATATCACTCTCATGTCTGCTCATAAAATAACTACTTTACTTCCATAAAGAGAAGTTTCAACGCCTTCATGCTCGGCCCTATATCTGACAGCAAGACTTTTCCTTTCAGGTTGATACTATCATCGTTGTTCAGCTTTGTTAAATGTTGTGGAGATGAAAGCTATAGACGTTCTCCCCGGTTTGGATCTGGAAAAGACACGCTCCTGCCCGAATATCTGAGGCGTCCACGTTACAACAATAATGGGTTGGCCTTTTTTCTGATTCTATCGGGTACGACAGATCTGTGTGATGTTAAGCTTCCTTCAAATGCCACAAGCGCTCTGACATGATTACGTCCACTTAAGAGCCTGCTGATCAATAATTCGAAAAGTTGTTTGGCTATTTCGAGCAATAGGGCGATGGACGCCTATAGAAATTCCATGCCAGAAATTGCCGTAATCTTCCTAACGGTCGTTGGTACTGGAAACTGCATTATGCCTTGTAAATTGTTTTCTAAAGGGATCATCCGTGTTCAGACACTGCTTATGACCCAAATTACTGACCTCCTTTCACTTAAGAGGAAAGGTTTTGAGCTGGTTTTATTTGATCCCGTTTCTTCAAAGGCTGACAATATCCTATTTTCCAAAATCCCCAGATGCTCTTCAAAACGTTTCACTGATAATGAGGACATCATCCAGATACACCATACACTCGTTCCAGGGTATATGCGACAGAGCAAATCTCATCCCTCGTTGGAAAGTGGCCGGGCCGTTCTTCACTCCAAACGGCATACGTAAAAATTCCCAATGAGACAACGGAGTAGTGAAAGCTGTTTTCTCAATGCTGGTTTCCTCCATTTCCACCTGATAATAACCTTTTATTAAATCTATTGTTGTAAAGTATTTCCTGCCTTGAAGGCTAAACAACATATCAATCAGATTTGGGATGGGAAAACTATCTCCCTTTGTGATTTTATTCAATTCCCGGTAGTCAATACACAATCGAACCATCTTTTTTTCTAATGGGTACCACTGGGGCTGAGTATGGGGACTTGCTCCTCTGGATGATTCCTTCATCTTCCAATTTCTTGCAATCTGCCTCGATTTCTCTGAGCATGGGGCCTTGTAGCCTTCTGACTGGCACTTGCACAGGATCTTCAGTCATAGTTTCGATCTTATGCTTAATGACATTTGTGCAGCCCACGTCAGAATCTCCCAAACTCGAGACAGAGGGATAACGCATCAACAATTCAATAACCTGATTCCTTTGATCTGCCGTTAAATCCGCCTCATTCAATCGAAAAGCGCTAACTAAATTCTCAGGATTCCATTCAGAGTATTCATTAGGACTTTGTTCATTTAATTCAACTACATTCACAGTGGGATCCTCCACTGTAGTAATTTCTTCCAATTGTCCTACAATTGTTCCCTTCTTTAAATATCTTGTTGTTTCACCCTTGTTTTGCAATATTACTAAAGCTTTATCGCCCGAAAAATTTACTAAGGAATGTTCAAATTTGATATCTTTTGACAAATCCCGCCAAGCCTCCACCAGAACGGGCTGTTTTATAGGAATTGGTTGTCCTTTTCTTTCAATTTCTACCACCATACACCGCAGCGGTGCAATACTCACAGATTCTACCAAGGCACATGTTTCTTCTTTAGGTAAGCCTTGTCTCATATCCACCGCTACTGTCTGCACATAATTCCCACGTCGGATTACCAATTCTTTATGGTGCAGATCAGGCCAAAAGATGTTCCTGATTGAGGATGTCATATCCTAAAACCAAGTCGTATTCGGACAGTTGATCTGGGACGACGACAAAGCGACCCGGTTTCAGAACATAATTGGTGGATAAACGTAATGCGATCATTATTTCGCCTAAAACGGGAAATCGGACACTTCCAATTCCAGTGACACCTCGAAAAGCGGTGGGCAAGATTGGACTTTTCTTTTTGTCTAACAGATGGAAACAGCTGGCCGATATAAGGCTCACCTCTGCACCCGTATCTACAAACGCTGTAAGAGGCTCCATAGGGGGTTGATCCACTATGGTAACTTGCAAAATTAAGGTCTTTTGGGGAGCTCTTATAATATGATAATGAATGATGTTCTCTGAGCTCTCATCTTCCTCTTTGGTTTCCTTCCTGTTTTCTTTTACTACTGCTGGGTCTGGTTCGTTTTCATAATTAATCGTAGTTACGGCAGGTGAGTTTTCCCCAACTTGGTCATAATTATCATCCGGCGGGATGTCTTTATCACTAACGGTAACTAATACCGACACCTGTGTCAACTGGTCCTGCCCGTGAGGGCTCTCAAAGATTGTTATTGGGGGCACCTGGACCGATGTCGTTTGGTGAAAAATTTCGCGAGGAATCTCCTGCGACCCTCCTGGATCATCCTCCTCGACCTCAATTCCCCAAGCTCCCCCTTCATATTCGTCTGCTGTTTCGGCCTCTGGTATGCGGTTTTCCATGCCAAAGCCCTCTCGGTTCCCCGATCTTTGTGATCTTTGTGGGCAGTCTTTACCTAAATGTGCGTTGTTACAAAAGGGACACGTTATTCGCGATTGGGCCGCAGGATGACCTCGGCCATTGGGACAATCCCCTACCAAATGTCCTACCTTTTTACATTTTAAACAGCGGTTTTGTTCCACATAGCATTCTTCTTTGATGTGTCCTCGTTTACCACAATGCATACATTGTTGCCGATTCCAACATTCACTCATATTATGGCCTCTCTTTTTGCAATGATTACAGATGGGAATTGATGAACCATTTTGACTTCTTCGCTGACCTCTTCGGAATTCGTTTGTTGGGATTTGATTTGTTGTTCCGTATCGTTGTGGTCTATAACCATTTGATGCAATTGGGTTTGCATTTCGAGTAGTATTGTTGTTGTTTCTCTGCGATGTTACAGCTCTAAGCTGGGGTTGCGTTTGCATTCGTCTGCAACAACACACTCCCTCATAATTATTATATGTGGGTAAAGCCATTCGATGTGGTGTGGGGATGGTGGACATTTGTAGTGATCTAGTCAAGTCTACTACTTCAACCGTTGGATTTTCTTTTTTCTTAGTTCCTCTATAAACCTTGTCCACCATGATTACTAACTGTTCCCAAGGAATTACTGAACCCTGAGTAACCTCTACTCCCAATAATGCATCTTCCACTCTGGTCTTGACCACTTCCGGCACACTCTCTAAGAATTTTTCTCGTACCATGGGCATTTTCTTTACCTCATTTCCTGGAAATGCTCTTTGCGCCAATCCCAACAATCTCAACGCAAACAGTGGCACATCTTCCTCTTCTTCCATCATTGCTTTTGTAAATTCTGCTGTTTCCGTATTAGCTTTCTTCTTCAGTTGTTCGCGAAACCACTGCAAGAGTTGGGACTTTACGAATAGATATTCGGCTGATGTCGCTGCGACTATATGGTAAGCCTCCAACGCTGAACCTTGGAGGTGGCTTCCCAATAAGGCTACCATTCCCTCTGTTGATCCCGGATACTGAACAGCACAGAACTGCTCAAACCGGTCGAAAAACTGGACCATTGTTTCACCTGTGTCCATTCTGAACTTTCCTAAAGGAATCATTTTCTTTGGTTTCTTATCTACTTCCTTTGCAGATATCAAATCAGTCATTTTTTCCATTAGCTTGGTGTTCTGTTGCAACACTGATTGAAAGAACTGAGCATCCACGGTAACTACCGTCGGACTCTTGAGTCGCTCTTTGATTTTCCTGGTCTGAATTGACAACACTGGACTGCATATTAGTTTGATTAGGTGGAAGTGGGACGGAATCCGTTGGTGGTGTTTTCCCATCTTCGGTTTTCCCATTCATTCCGTCGGTCATGATTGTTCAGACGATAGTGGCGGCTGAGTGACACTTTGACAACACTCAGCAGCAGAGCCGGTAGTATTCCTACAAGAAACAACTACGCTCTGCTACCACTTTATGTGGTAGGTTTTTAGTCCCCACCACAATAGAAAGACGTGCTCACCTGTAAATCTGGAAGAGCACACTGCTTTCTGGAAAGGTTCAGTTTCAGAATGGAGGTGTTCCACCACGGGGCACTGAATTCTTTCGTTTTCGGGCGGAGTATTTTTTCTCTTGTTTTTAGCACAGTGGAAGTTTTCTTTTTATAGGTTGTTTCTTTTGGAATTGCTGGCTCTTTGGATCATTAACTCATCTACTTGATTATCCAGGAGTTTCCTATTAAAAGTACAAACTTGGATCAATTTATTCTAAAATTCCACGTAAAGTATGCAACACGTATTTCAGAATTCGACAGCAACAGCGATTTTTGGGACTACTCACTCTCTTCCTCCGTGTTACAAAAATTACCACTCAATACAGACTTACACCTATGGTTCTGCTTCCTTGATAATTAAAGAAAGAAACAACTAAGGCATTTATTAAGAAAAAAAATTTTAAGAAACATCAATCACCAAAATCCAAAATTAATAGTTAATAAAATGAAATCATATATATATATATATATATGCATATATGCATACATATATATATCCATATGGAAAAAAAAGAATAAACAGAAATAATAATATTTCAAAAAGTTATAAAATATATATATATATATAAAACAAAAAAATAATAAATAATAAATAATAAATAATAAATCGTCCTATATACCGGTATATTACTCCTATCTATCCTTTGGAAGAAGGGGCAACAATAGCAAATCGACTTTGCGGGGGCGTGGGTCCAGTGTGCGTGTGCTTTAAAAGCGTTTTTTTAGAAATTTTAAATCAACAGGTCTTTCCACTCTCCCGCAAGCGATAAGATATGGCTCTCGCCCTTCCCAAAAAAATTATATCTTTAAAAAAAAAAACTTCATTTAAAAATTTACATTAAAGAAAACTTTGCGCTTTGCTGATATAAAATTTAGATCCAATTCATTTAACTATTTATTGTCTGTACAACCAGAGCTTATTTATGCTGAAGTTATGTATTATTCAGGATATTGATGAAATACCTGGGAAGGAGCTGACAATTGTTTTCGCAAAAGTATTTTTCAGAATCAGGTGACGAATAAATCCACTGAGGATTCCCTTTGCGGGAAGATTTAAATTTTTCCTTCTCGTTATATGGATTATCTGACTGATTTACAAAGCTGGGATGCCAACTTCACTATGGTTATATCCTGGTTCTTCGGGATCACAAACTGGGAGCCTTTTAATAAGGCAAAGAGTTACTCTCCAGTCGTCTTTTCTTGACTTCCGATTGTCTTCCGGTTTATTTTTCTTGCTTTCTTATTTTCTTTTTGTTGTTTATTTTCCTTCTCAGATGTTGATTTTCCGTTTATTTGATTTTTGTTCTTTTTCTCTGTTATATTTTATTCAAAAATACACACCTGTAGGGATGGGAGAAATAAGACATAGATGAAATCCATCTCATTATCTATTATAATAATATACTCAACTTGCCAACCGCGCTAAAATGAATCGTGCCTACGCCCATGACCTCTTATACTTATATGTATCTATTTTATGAAATGATACCGATATATTAAGTATCCTTAATATAAAAAGTTAACTGAAATATTAAAAATTTTGGCAAGCCCATTTCCAACATGTTTTGTAAAAAGATTTGTTGTAAACAAAGTATTCTCCGCGCAGCCCGCCCGTTTATTAATTCCCGAAATCGAGGATTTAACAACGGGCGCCTGACTGTGACATTTACGTGACGTAGAAGTTGCAACGGGCTCTGGAAACGATGCATGTGGGCCTGTGTGCCCGCCCGGGCTGCGTCGGCGTTTCTCTGGAAACGCACTTATATATAAAGTTCTACGGGTCTCAAAGTTTAAAGCTTTTTTTTCAGAAGCGGGTTACGTGTTTGAGGATAAGAGATGACGTTTAACTCCACCACATGGGAGCAACCTATTTTCCTACACCACAACAATTTTCAAAATTCAATAAATTTTTTTTAGTAAGAAAATTATGGAATCTAATTTAAAATTTTTTAAATTTTTTGCTTAAACAGTTTAGTAAATATTTTTATTTTGTGTAGTTTTTACTTTAAAGTTAATTTCTTTTAATAAACAATAATAATTAATAAATAATAATAATAAAATAATAATAATAATATATAATAATAATAATAAATAAATAATAATAATACTGTCACATTTTATTTATCCCAGGTCTAGATTCTTAGAAGCAGGTGGCACAAAAAGATAATATTTAAATCAACTGATTCTTTTACGTATTTTTTTATTTGAATTAAAAATCCAAGATTTTTTATTTTTAATTTTTTAGACCACATTTTTTCTAAATTAATAAATAATCCTAGTTATCACCTATTAATAATAAG
Source organism: Trachelipus rathkii (assembly GCA_015478945.1). Taxonomy (NCBI): domain Eukaryota; kingdom Metazoa; phylum Arthropoda; class Malacostraca; order Isopoda; family Trachelipodidae; genus Trachelipus; species Trachelipus rathkii. The sequence continues at coordinate 11,503 of JABUQX010008392.1, forward strand.
TATTTTCATCTACATAATAATAAATTCATCAATGTGTTTCAAAGTCATTTTTAATAAAAAAATAAATAAAATTAGAGTACTCAGATATTATACAGTATATAAAAAAACTATAATTTAAATAACTTAATTAAACTAAATAATTATATTTACCAAACTTATTATTAATTAGGCAATTAATTAGGGTTATTAACTAATTTTATAAAAATAATGAATTAAAAAAGCAATTTGTGTCTAAAAAAAATAAAAAAAAATAAAAAATCTCAAAAAAAAAAAAATATCCCCAACACCGTTCTAGAGTATTCAAAGCTACCCGTTCGAGTGTGAAAATATTGTTTCATATTTAAAGTTCTTCGAAGTATAGAGTCGAGGTCATTTTATTATGATATTTGTTCACATACAGTGTCCCTCGTAGAACGCAGTCTTATAGAACGCGATCTTGCTATAACCGGCGGTTGGCAAAAGAAATAAAAGAAAAATTAAAATTACAAAATTGCAAAAATAAAATTAAAATTTTGTAAAAAAAAGTTTAAAAGGATAAAAATTTAAACGTAAATTGCAAAAAATAAGGTAAAAGTAATACATACATAATGTTAAGATAGTGTAATGGTAAGAAAAAGTTCTTACTGAACATTTGGTAAGCGCCTACGGCATGAGCCTTTAAGTACGATAACGATGTATTTCTCAAAAAGCAGCCCAATACAACCTACAGATTCTGGACTGCCTTCATCTCTTACACCTTCAACTTCATTTACAAATTTGAAAGAATATTTTTGTGCTCAATTAGCTAAACTTTAAAATTTTAATATTACAGTCCTCAGGCTATTCAGTTAAATATATAAAAACAATTTTATCTCCAAATTTTTTAAAGGTTTGTACATTGTATATTTTTCATTTAAAAAAACTAAAAAACTTTTTTGCTCATTTAAGATATGGAGAGTACTGTACTGTAATGTATAAAATATCCAACTAATTAACTAGTCAATAAAATATGTTTATAACATATAGGTGAATAACATTGGTATCTGCAAATTTAATTCAATTATTATTAAGGATAAATAAAATACTGCTGTATTATTCACACTTATACAAGATAAATTTTTATAAATTATGATTTTTCAGGCGGGTTTAAAAAGTTTATACGCGATATGCCTATAACACGGGGGGTTCAGTAACCTAACCCTGATTCTACGAGGGACGACTGTAATATCAATTTTCAATTATTTTTTTTTATATCATAACTGTGTAAATGACAAAATCAATTTGAATTTTATTAAGAAAGACATTGAAAATATAAAGTTCCGGTTAGTTCCGGCCGGAAACCAAGCTAGTTTCCGGCCGGAACCGGAACTTCCAAAAATCGAGGTTCCGGCCGGAACCTGGTTCCGGTCATCCCTAATAATATATATTATAACTATATATATTATATATATATATTATATATTTATATATATATATAATATATATATATATATATATATATATATATATATATATATATTATATATATATATATATATATATATATATATATATATATAATATATATATATATATATAAGTATATATATTATATATATATATATATATATTATATATATATTATATTAATATATATATATATAATATATTATATATATATAATATATATATATATATATATATATATTATATATATATATATAATATATATATATATATATATATATATAATAATATATTATATATATTATATATATACGGTATATATATATTATATATATATATATAATATTATATATATATATATATATATATATATATATATATATATATATATATATATATATATATATATAATTATATATATATTATATAATATATATATAATTATATATTTATATATATATATAGATATATATATATATATATATATATATATATATATATAATTATATATATATTTATATATATATATATATATATATATATATATATATACGGATATATTTATTATATATATATATATATATATAATTATATATATATATATATATATTATATATATATATATATTATATATAATAGAAGCCTTTATATGGAATCTTGTTAATAAATTTAGAATGAAAGTCACTATTTTAATAATTTACTTAGCACAAATTTTCGTTTCTTTTCTGAAACCTCATCAGGTACTGGTTGTTGTAAGATTAAAATTAATTAATATTTACAATAGAAATCTAAAAATTAATTTATATTTTATGATTTAGGATTCTCTTGCGATTCGGACTTTCAAAACGTTATTTAGATTGGGCTTGAAAGTGTTATCATCTTTTTGCCTATTATAATTTTTGGTGTTAAGGATGTAGTAGGATCAGTAATTTTCTTGTGTAAATCTTTTGAATGTTTGAGAGGGGTCATGCTGTTAATGTCAATAGTATGGTTATGTGTGGCACGAAGTAATGTGAGGGCAGAATTTAATTTTAGGTTGTCATGTGTAAGGTTTGTTTGTGTTGGTAAGTCTACGGTTAAAGTCATGTGTTTCTTCTCCGATGTATAAGGAGTTACAATGAAGGCAAGGGATTTCAAACACATGGGGTATGTTAGTGGTCGATTTATGTTGGGTCTAAGAAAGCTGAGTGTTAATATTATTGAGTAGATGTATTTTAAATTTATTTAAAATAATGCTAGGTATGGGTAAGAAAAAGTTGTTATTAGAAGGGTTAATTGTGTGGTTCATTCAAAAAGGATTTTTTTTTGCTTGTTTAAGGGCACGTTGTATAATGAAATGAGATAAGAAAGTTTGTTAAAATAAGAGGAAGGTATTAATTTCAGTTTGTAAGAAAAAGGGGAGGCCATAATTCTTAGAGGCTCTGATGAAATAAGAAGAAAGATGTTTCCTATTTTTTGGTGTTGGTTGAATGGGATGAAAACCAATGTATGTTACTTGGGTTGTAAGTAGGTTTGCGGTAAATAGAGAATTGGAGGGTAGAGAGTTTATTGGACCAGATTATAAGAACATCAAGGAATGGTGGGGAATTATTTTTAGAAGTTTCAATAGTGAATTTAATGTTAGGGTTAATAGTGTTGAGGAAATCAAGTATATTATGTGGATTAATGTTGGAAGGAACAGATGCAAAAATGTCATCCACATATCTGTACCAAGTAACATTAGTGAGAATGTGGTTTGGGAATATATAATAAATTTCAAGAAGTTCCATGAAAATATTACTTGGACAGGAGAAAGGGGAGAACCCATACTAAGACCGGAATTTTGTTTCAGAAAAGTGTTATTAAATTTGAAAAAGTTGTGTTCTAGGGTAAGTAGCATTAATTGTTTTAAAGTGTCAAAGAGAAATGGTAATATGAAATTGTTTTCATCAATAAAATGTAGGAGTGAAAGGGCTAAAGGGACAGGTACGGAGGTGAAGAGTGAAGTTACATCAAAACTAAAAGGGAGTGGGAGTGTGGTTGATGTTTTTGGTTTTGATGAATGAAATCTTCAGAATTGGTAATGTGTGATGA
>JABUQX010008392.1:17500-27419 GCA_015478945.1 Trachelipus rathkii
ATTAAAGGACATAAACGTCCAAAACAAAGATTATAACGAAAACGGTGTAGACTTAAACGTCTAACACCGAGTATTTATACAGAAATTATTAAAGGACATAAACGTCCAGAACAAGAGATACAAATAATACAAAAACTTATCTTCAGTAATAGCTATGAAGGTAAATAGTTCCTTCAAGATAGCTGTACAAATAATTAATATAGTAGATTCCTTGACAGGTAGTAAATGAAGATTTGATGTAGTCAAAAGTCCAGACACAAGAATCCGGAGACACACGTGTATGAGATGAAGTTCATTGATTATAGAAGCAGAGAATTGGGAAGAAGTCATGTATAAGAAAATCCAGGATAGCGAAATCCAATTAGATACTGGATAGATATGAACCTTCTTGTAAGCCCTGGGATGGGAACTTCAATATAAGCCCTGGATTGGGACCCTAAGTGGAATGAAATAAATGAATGAATATTTATTTCATTACTTTATTTTTAATAAGTTAAATTATAGAAAAATGCTAAATAAAAACTAACCCTTGAATTTAAATTAATTTCTTAGGAGGGGACTTTTCAAGACAATTCCCAAGTAAGTGAGATCCTCAGGAAAGCTTCTATTTCTGTGATGACAGAACTGACAGAACATGGACGTCTGTAACGTATGTACATTACATTTTAAGAGATAGTTAATTTACCCATGTGATTAGTTAGCGAATTAAAGTAAATTATTAAATTATATTATTTATGTGATTTATAAATAAGAAGAATTTAAAGAAGAAAAATAATACGGAGCACCCACCTGATAATCCCAATAAATATTAAGATCGTCCAATCGTGAATTCGTTACTGTTACTGTAAGCTGCTTATTTAATTCCACGAATGTAAATTGAAATATCTCAACTTAAGAACTAAAGTTACTAGCTTCAGAGATATGATTATAAAAGCAGAAATTACCGAAAAATACTTATGATCTCTAGAAATATAAAAACGATTATTATATGAATTATGGATTAATGATTTCAATAAATGAAGAATATTTCAACAAATTACTTGAGCGGTATGGGGCTTAAGAGAGACAACGGTCCCCCTAACATCCCCCACACTAAAATTGAATCCCCCCCCCCTTAACAACGCAACCCAAGTTAATAAAGATCGAGGGTGGCGGAGCAAATGCACGGAAAAAAAACTGCCATACGCGAACCAGTAATTTATATAATTATATAATCAAAACGAAATTCCAAAATTGAAAAATTAAGAACATTTGAACACAAGATATAAGATATAAGATGCTTTATGGTTATGTCGTTACAAAAAACGACCTTTGTAACTTAAATATTAAGATGAAATATACAAGTTTTAATTAATGGTGTGAAGTAGAATCACCACTTATATATTCATCCTCCTCATTCATTATTTCTACCCAATTACGCAATGCTACTGTACGCTGATCTTTAGACAACAAGTGCCAATGAAGCTTTTTCATAGTGTCCCGGATACCATAGCGTTGTATTTTTTTGAACTCCTGGTCCACTGGTATTGGTATATTACTACAAGTACTACATCCAGGATTTGTTCTAATGGTTTGTTCTCTCGACACAAAAGGCGAGCTTTGGGCAGTTTCACAATAATCGCTGCCTTTCTGGGACGGAAAATTATAAGCGTATGCAGAAGCAGATGTCTGCTGAGGTGGTGGAACGTATTGGGAATATTGGGAATAACCTGGTTCTGAATAATAACCAGAATACGCAGTATTACTATATGAAGATTGAGCCGGTTCTAACGATTTATCGAATTTCGGATAGTAAGTAGACGTAGAAGGATAAGTAGAAGTGGAAGGATACGATGTTTCGTAATTACTTTGATTAGTATAATAATTCGAATAATTCGCATAGGTATTATCCCTATAAGATTTATCGTATGAATAGGGTACCTGTGATCTCGTTTTTGACGTTTTAGGTTTTACTTTTACAATCGGAACGATAAAACAATGTCGATATACGCTCAACATGGCTTCCAAAAATTGTTTATTTGGGTGAAGCCCATCGGAAAGCACTGGTGAGTTTAAGGTTAATGATTGCTCTTTACAATATTTTTCATGGGGAGTATCTTCACTAAATTGTGTTTTCCCATGATGTTTATTCATGATTTCCTCTCCCAGAATTATCCTCTTATCAGGCCAATGATATTCAGCTGATATTAGGGTGTTAAATTTATGGAAACTGAATATCGCATGTTTCCTCATAACTTCAGGGTTAAGTATCGGATCGCTGACACAAAAGTCAGCCTGTGATTCACCCCAATCACTAACAATCCTACTTTTATTGAAAGCATACATATCTTGTATAGGAGGAATCATTAAGTAGGTTTTTGCTTTGGGGTTTGATTTTTGGACAAGTTCAGTAATTTTTGTCATGATAGAGGGTATTTCCTCTAGGTCTAAATCCAGTTTTGGTTCGAAAACGGAGGTGGTCTTCCCAGTTTCCTTATTCACTAGTTCTTTCTTCTGCCAGGCCATAGTAGTAAGGGCCCAGAGAAGTACGTGGTCTACGTTAGCAGACATACTGGATTCCACTCTGGCAGTACAGTGAATAGTTTCTGCTGGATTCAAATTCACCCGTGTATAACCATTTTCGGCGAGATAACTTATGTTTCCGGCGTAGATATACTTTTGGTTTCGGAAGAATTTACTTCGAACGAACCCACTACAAAAAGTGTGACTTCATTGGAAAAGAAATATTTTTTTCTTTATTTCAGGAAATATTTTTATGGTGTAATGTTATTAAGGGTAAAATGTGTTGATTACAGGGATAAGCTCAATCGATCTTATCTCCAACACAACGATACTGTCAAATAAAATATATATATTAGTTTTTTCATATAAGTATTAGAAATGCTCCAACATAAATGACCATGCAGTGCGTTTATAAGAAAACTAAAAAGAACAATAAAAAGTATTTAATTAAAACATAAAGTGTTTTAATAAAGCCGAATCGTAGTCAATATAAGATGGTAAATATTAAAAAATATTATATTTAATCGATATTTTAATACGCCACTTGGCTCATAAGTAAAGCAAGCATAGACTAGGTCTAGTCTATGTATCGTAAAACATGCGGCGTATTAGCATGCAGCATATATAAGATTATACAACTTGTATAAGGTTAAGGCTCTTGTTTTTTCCCTGACTGACCAGGTTTGAATAGAATATCGACTATATTATATATAACAAAATGTACCAGCTACACGATTTAAACCCTTCTCTTGTATGCATATATCTTATGCAGAGAAATGTGTACAGTATACAATTATTAAAATAAATCTAATAAATTTGTTAAATATATATATATATATATATATATATATATATATATATATATATATATATATATAATATTATATATATATATATATATATATATATATATATATATATATATATATATAACTGTCTATATATATATAATATCAATGTAATTTTCTGTATATATATATCTTATATATCTTATATTTATAAATTTATATATATAATAGCATTCAAATCTAAATTTAATATTTCATTTTCAAAATAATTGAAAATTTTTCAATACGTCTGAAGAAATTCCGGGATATTTATATATTCTAACAATATTTAAAACAATTTCTTCTTTCAAACTTTTAAAGCTTCACACTTCATTAATTTGTTTATTTTGTTGTCAATTTTTTTCTTTTATATATATATATATATTATATATATGCTGTATATAAATTCTATATATATATAATATATATAATATTATATATATATATATTATGTATATATATAAATATAAGTATATATATATATATATATACTTTTTTCCTTTTCATTTTTTAGTTTAGAAGGATTAGTTTAACTAAGCTTTTAAAGTGATTGTTGTTTTTTTAGCTATTTTTATTTATTTATTTTTTTAGTTTTAACTGTTTTTATATATTTCTTTATTTACCTTATTTGTTTACTTGATTTTCTTTTTGTAGCATGTGTCAAAAATATTGCATCAAATATTTCCATGAAAACATTAAAAGTGAAATTGCGCTGCAAATTTTTTCAAAAGTTTAATTTATTCCTCAAGTAAAGTATGCAACAATATTTATTTTGTGTAAATAAAGTGCTATGGAAATAAAATTTTCTGGGATTGTTGGTTTTTCCCCGAAATCAATTTTTTTAAAAAGGAATTTTTCAAAAAAAAATTTAAAATATTTATTTCAACATTTTTATTTTTATTATTCTACAACATTAAGGAAACTCTAAATGTGAGAAAAAACTATTATATATAGATGTAACTTCAAATTTAAATTTTTCATGATTCATTAAAAAAAAAACTATTTTTGATTGGTTTTCCCCAATTTTACGGTATAGCTATATGATCTGATGTTATTAATCAGACCAATTAGATAAGTAATTAGCTGGGGTATAATTTAGTGAAAGTGGTTTTTCTGTGACCTAAGTTTATTAAATATGCAAGTGAAATAAATGGTATGACAGATGATGATAATCAATTTCGTAATTGCAATGGAAATAATATACTTAATTATTGAATAGACAAAGTTAATTTGAATATAATTATGGCTCGGCAATCTGCCGGTTTAATGGCCCTATTTGACCTGACTAACACGTCTGCCTCGAATGGCGTTTAAAATCACAATCCTGTCTTCGGTTGAAGCCCCTTAAGGTGGCTCCCACAAGCACTCTCCAACTGTTACAAGTTTGAATCCTTAACCCTAAAATGTTGGCATTACATGGCATTTATGTGGCATTGTTAGGCATTCGTATGCCTCCAGTATTTTTCCATGTGTATTTCAAGGATTTTGAGAGCTTCGTTCCCCTACTTATGTAGGGGAAATATATGTCCCGCCCTCAATCTCCTTATTTTGCATCTGGTAAAAGAACTTTTATCAGATCACGTGGCACCCTGGAGTGATTTTCAAACAAATTGCAACAGCAAATAGAAGAGAGCTTCCATTTGAGATAATTGCAACATGTTTGATAGTTAGCCACACAGAAGCCTCCCTTAATTCTATTACAGTCAATCCACAGTAGGGATGTACCGGAACCAGAATTTTTGGTTCCAGTCGGAACCGGAACTTTCCGGAACCTTGGAAAAGTTCCGACCGGAACCAGAACTTTTTGACTTCCGCTACACCTTACATATTCTACTTAAAACTTGTCTGATTAATAAGTGGAGTCTCTCTAGAAGTATCTGGCATCTTGACATATCCATACTGTGAGCTCTTAGTTTTCTGTAAGCCAAAATTTGGATAAGTGGATCAATAAATTTATTAAGTAAAATAGGAATATAGGGCTACTATACATAATGTTACTCTTGTGCCATGGTCCAGTAGTCATTTTTCATGCAACCTCTAAGCCAACAGCTCAGAGGACAACTTCGGCAAATATAACTCTCGTACAAGATCGTTCAGTTAACCCTGGGTAAACAATGACGGACCATCCGACTGTATTTCAGATGGATGATAGACATCATCCAGGTCATTGGCATCCATACATGTAGACGTACTAAAGTTATCAACATGTTTCCCGAATATCGAATGCAGTAAACTTTCAAACTTTTACTGGTAGATATATGCCGGGGATTGGTAATGTCTATCAGCCTACGTATGGCACAATGAATTTTGTCATTCCTAGGGAATATGCAAAAATAGGGATCCATGATTGCACGAAAACGGGATGTGATACAGCAAATCCGAGATTATATTTGAAATCAGCACATCCGAATTACGATATATATATCTGCTACAAAAGTCCATCCAAGAAAAAATTCATCATTTTTTGTTGACCAGTGTAATAATAAAAATAATAATAATAATAATAATAATAATATAATAAATATAATATATAATATATTAATAAAATAATATAAATAATATACCCTGTACAAATTTTATTTATCCCAAGGTCTAGATTCTAGAGCAGGGTTGGTACAAAAGAATCAAATGATTTAAATCAACTGATTTTTTTTACGTGATTTTTTTTTATGAAAAAAATCATGTTTTTATTTTTTTTTTTTATTAGGCAAATTTTTTTTTTATAAATTAATAATTAATAATAGCTATCACCTAATTAATGATAAGTATATTTCATCTATATAATAAGTAAATTCATCAATGTAGTTTCAAGCAGGGATGGCATTTTTGGTGATTTTTTTGATTTTTTTAAAAAAAATCAATGTGATTTTTTTAATTTTTTTAATATTTACATATTTTTTCAGATCTGTGATGTCACGCGATATATAATTTGTAACTTGCAAATTATATTTCGCGTGACGATACGAATCCAAAAAATCAAAAATATCCAAAAAATTCAAGTCATTTTTAATAAAGAAATAAATAAAATTAGAGTACTCAGATATTATACAGTAAATATATATATATATATAATTTAAATAACTTTATTATACAGTAAATATATATATATATATAATTTAAATAATAATTATATGTACTACACTTATTATTAATTAGGTAATAATTAGGATATTTACTATTTAAAAAAAAAAAAAAAAAAAAAAAAAAAAAAAAAAAAAAAAAAAAAAAAAAAAAAAAAAAAAAAAAAAAAAAAAAAAAAAAAAAAAAAAAACATTGTTCTAGAGTATTAAAGCTTTCGGTTCGAGTGTGAAAATATTGTTTCATATTTAAAGTTTTCAAAACTATAGAGTCGAGGTCATTTTATCATGATATTTGTTCACATAGCTATATCAATTTTCTATATTATTTTTAATGCAAAATAATAACTGAGTAAATGACAAATCAATTACTGAATTTTTTTAATAAAGACATTTGAAAAAGTAGAAAGTTCCGGTTAGTTCCGGCCGGAACCGGAACTTCTAAAAAATCGAGGTTCCGGTACATCCCTAATCCACAGGATAGAGGAAGGAAGACAGGAGGAAACTACTCGAGGAGAGTAAATTACAATTACTAAATATTATTTAAATTTGTACTCATTCTTTGCACTTGCAATGTTTATATTACATAACCTTTGACCGTATTACCTGTAAAAGAAAAGATTAGTAAGATGTTGTTTACATATGATTTTCTTTCTCTCACATTTTTATTATATTTATTTTTCTGCTATTTTCTACTTTAATCAGCCTCCACCAAATGGTAATATATTTTTATATTTCTTAAGTTCTCGGCTACCGGCTGACCATTTTTCAATATATAAACCGTGTTATTAGTGAAGCGCAATACCTTATAAGGCCCCTGGTACTTTGGTTCTAGCTTGCCTAAATTATATTGTTTGTTTCTTACAAGGATTAGCTTTGTTTCCTTCAAATTTTTAGGAGCGAACACGGATTGGTTCTTCAAGGTGGCTTTCGGTGCCAACGGCTTAGCAAACAACCCAGCTAGTTTATTTAAATATTTATCATAACACATAGTTTCTCCAGGTCTCTCTGACTCTACTAACGTCCCCGGTATATTCACGTTTTGGCCAAATAGCACCTGAGAAGCTGTGATACCATTTTCTGTTAAAGGAGCCGTTCTTATTGCAAAGAGCGCAAAAGGAAGGACGGATACCCAATCGTGATGCTTGAACTCGTTTTCACTCAACATGCAACACAGGCTGGTCAATAGAACTCTATGCCTGTTTTCCAAATTTCCATTACAGCTTGGATTCCCGTTGTGCAAATATGTTCGGCACCAATCGTCTTACAGACCTCTTCAAACAGGTGAGCTTTAAAACATCCGCCATTGTCACTGAGGATTTTGTCCGGCACTCCAATTTGCAGTAAACAAATATTTATACCCCCAGCAAGGGGTCATCTTGAGTATGTCAATTTGCAACATTTCGAACTTATAGGTAACTTCTCTGAACTGGTCATAATTAGGACTAATAGTGCGTGCGCTTTTACTTATTTGACACTCATTACAAGCCCTAACTATGTCTTTAATACTCGTGTGATCTTCTCAAACACAAACTCCGAATTCACTGCAATTTCCGTTCTTTTCACTCCCAAATGACCTTGCAAGTGCAAGGTTCGTACAACTTCCGGTATGCAGGACTCGGGCAAGATGACTCGAGAATAACCCAGTGATACGTCCACAAAAATCTTTAGAATTTCTTTATTAAACCAGAATTGTTGTTCAACCATTTTTAATCCACTTTTCTCTCTGTTAGTGATTAATGACTTTATAAAAGTATCTTCTTTTTGTTTTTCGCTTATATTTTTGTAATCAATACTTTTTAAAAATCTATCTATAATTAACTTATTACGCTTATTGCATTCAGATATCATGTTTACTGTTACTTCTTCCAATAATTCCCTATTCTCTCTTTTATTATTATTTTCCCTTTCTCCTTCTACCTTTTCCCTTTCGTACCTGCTCAATAAATTCTTTTCTAAGGCGACACGCGCTTCTGGTTCCATCTGCGGTTTTTTAAAAGTCTGAGCGGTTTGTTTACTACCTTCTACAAATTTAGGGCAACTATTTTTATTGCCTTCTGCTATAGTATCGGTTGTAGAATTTAAATGGCAAAAAAATGAAGGGGTTTTTCGAGGTGTTTTTCCACTCTCTGTTTTTTGTTTGTTTTTGTCTCATTTGAAAATTTGGGATTATTTTTAATTATATAATTCCTGAGGGGTGGTCTTTATAGTAATTAATTTGAAAATAACATTATAGGAGCTTAGTAATAAGTTGACGGACTTGTTTTGCGTTTTGATTTGAAACATCATTGGTTTTGTTATAAATTATCATTTTTTATATGGGTATATAGATATTAGATGTTACCTAAGAATATAATGATGTAATAAATATATTTGTTTAGTATTAAATAGTGTTTACCTATCTCAGCATATCTTCCCTCAGTAGGCGATTGGGTGGATGAATAGAAAGCATAAAGGGTGGCTATCATTGATCACCCAGAAGTCACTACCGCCAATGCAGTTGTGGAAGGCTTGATGAAATTTTATGGGGGTGGAAGTCCTGGGTAAGCAGCACACATGCGTTTTCTTATGGCATTCTGAATAGCGTTAAAGCCTTCTCGCGACTTTTCATTCCACATTATGTTTCTTTCTAGAGTAGCGATTTCCTTTAAAAATAGTCGTTAATGGGACTCATTAAAAAATCGCCAAGCACGGAAGCATGATTTATAGAATGATAATTTTCCCAAATTACACCTCTTATGCTCTCTCTATATATGCGTTTCTTTTATAATTAGGATCTCGACCACTTTCTCTGGGTCGCGTCTAACTACTCCTTCCGCCATTTATTAATGAAAGACCTAAATATTCCAACTCAGAAACGCCAAAATCTGCTCTTTTTTTCATTGACACTTGGATAATAAATATAATTCTCTTTAAAACAGTTTCCACGAGCCTTCATGCTCTTTCAGCGGTTCTGTGATAGTACAATATGTCAATATATACATGACAGTTTTTTTAGGTCAGATAGTAGTAATTAAACCAAGCTTTGAAATGCTGCAGGTGAATTTATGAAGGCCCATTGGCAAGCGACGTTATATGAGTCTAAGTTGCTTTGTAATTGCAAAAGTACTTCTGGCTATCGGTGCAAGGCAAATTGTGAAGTCCGTTCGTCAAAGATCAATTTTGAAAAGTACTTGGCACTTTTAGTGCGAAATTGCATCGTAATATTTGGCAAGACGCGAAGATGTTTACCTCTGTCTTTTTTTCAGCCTCTAAATCTGTAACAAAGTCTCACTTTTACCTCCACCTTTACTAAAACAAACTAAACGGCGCTGACCAGGTGGCACTTGCACGCTTAAAACCCCTGCGCTACTTTGATTTAAAGGTGGCCTCATCGCTTCATACAATTTTGTGTGGTATTCCGACGTCAGGTAATGTATGGCACCTTTTTATGGTGGGTTTGTATGTGGTAAGGCACCGCCAACCTTTAATATCTCGGGTATGTCTCCACTTTTTCCTTTCGCCAATTCTGCC
>JABUQX010008393.1:0-5000 GCA_015478945.1 Trachelipus rathkii
ATATATAAAAAACTCGCAACTTGATTGTTTTAACACAGAGCAAGGAAGTATAATTAAAGATAAACATTGATATTAATAGCTATAATATGTAATATAGGCCTAAGTAATAAGATAGTATATCTGGCATACTAAGTTTATTAGAGGCCCTACTTATTTAAAAAGAAAAGACTTATAAAGATTATGCTTAAGAGAGAGAGTGTCAACGTAGATGTCTAGACTATGAATGAAGAAATTGTACTATGGGGCATGGTTTGGAGAGAGCTTAAAGAGCTATGATAAGATGTATATGGACTCGATAACAGAGTATCACTGTGACATTGGTATTTTCGGTGTAGAGAGTTAGACGTAATGACGCAGAGGGTCCGCCACATGATACTGGGAAATATGATATTCACTACTAAAATATTTAACTATCTATTTGAATAATTAACAGAGAATCAATAATTTTTACATAGTAACATGGACAGAGTGTATACTCAAGGGGCTCAATAAATATTAAGAAATAATTAAAGAAGAAAGCATGCCATCTATTGTATAATACATGATATATTATGAAAAGAGTAATAAAGGGTTAAGTTATAAATATTATTTGGATATACTGTCTGGCAGAGAGGTAAATTGATGATGTGTACTTCGATTGCAACATTTCGAAAAAGGGTAGATTCGTTAATTTATGGATTGGGTTGGGTATCATATATAATTAATTATAATTAAGGTCACGTGAAGTAAAATTGGAGAGTTTTTAGTTGTATGATATTAGTGGTATGGAGAAAGATTCTGGTTTTAGATGAGACATTGTGTTGTATATACCGATCCGGTAAACTCTCTGTATTACTCTCAATAGCAAATAAGTAAGAATGTACAGTGGGGTATTATGGGTATCATTCTATTGAGACTCACTCAATATAATAGTAGTATCTTTTGATCACTAGTGACTCAAAAATTGGTGGATTTGTAGTGTGGAACTCTGAATAACAAATTTTGACTTAAGGCCCTGAGATGTGTGTTATAGTCTATATGGTGGAATTTGCAAATGAGCTAGTTTGGGTAGTATGGGTTGAATCCTGGGACTAGATCTCGATAGGTACCCTAATCTTAGGATGGCTAATTTTATATAACTGTCTATCCTATATATCTTTAAAATGTTTCTATTAATAATAGTATATTATCTTACTTTAAATGATTGATGTTAGCCTAGACCTGCTTAATAGCAGTTTTCGTTTACTTTGACATTGGTTTCTTTATATCACAGAAACGTATTATAAGACCTATTAAAAATCGCCTCGCACGTTCTGACAGAGGTTCCCGCGGCATATGAGATGAGACGTCGGGTGTAATGTGCGTTTGCGCGATCTTCTTCGTGCGTCAACCGGCGCAAAAGTACGTGAGATAAAGAAGCGGCATCTATCACCTTCTACCCGGGGAGCGGTTACTACCGAGAATTCCCTCTCACAGCCTCCTGTGTCTTTTAGGTAATATTATTAAGATAGAAAGTGTACAGGCGATGGTGCAGTATCTCCCTTACAGAATTTTTTCCGCTACCCTATCTATTCATCGCATTCCGGGTTTTTAGTCAAATGGCAAAAGAACGTTCCGCAAAATCGTAAAAAAAACCACGCTCTCTACTCGACAGATCGCCTGAGCTGCAATGAACTCCATTCTTCAAGCATATCCACTTAAAATAACCTCTACAAAATAATATATATATCATATATAAATATTATTTAAATATATATAATATATATAATATTATATATATATTATAAATATATTTATATTATAGTGAAAAAGTAATAATAAGTATATATATATACTATTATATATACCCCTAAAATAAACAAAAGCCTAAACTGGATAATCTATTTATGTTCCATAGAAATACCCATAACCTGTACTATTTTTTTTTGTGTAAATCGAGTACATTAAAAAAGGTCAATAAAAAAAAATTACCTAGAAATTGTAAAATCTTTGGGTAAAAAAATATGGTAGTCGAAAAAATGTTTTTGGTGATCTCTTAACAATTTATAATTGGAAAAACTTAAGCAACTTAAATTGAACAATTTTTCTTATCATTAAATTAATAGAGATTTTTTTATTTAGTATTATCAATCTTCCTTTTTCTAGTGTGTAAATACGCAAATAATGTATCATTTTCCATTCAGCTAAATGCTTTAAGATATAGAGATATATAGAGAGAGCGTTCGATAAAGTCGGTAAATTTTTCCTCCTCAGCGTGAAGAAGACCTAATTAAAAAGTAGGTTACTATTTTTTTGAATTATAACTTCCAAAATATAATGCAATCCAATGATTTTTTATATTACTTTTTATTATTTAATGTCATTTATAATAAGTTTATAAATTAAAAATTCACTTTAGATCAAAAGGTCAATAGCTTTACTACATATCTGTCCTATATATATATATTTATAATATAAGTAGAATATAATATTATAATTATATAATATATATATTATATTAATATATTAATATATATATATATATATTATACATGAGGTCTGTTGAAAGTATCAGAGCCTGATTCTCTCCCACCGATGGTAATCCTACTTGAGTTGGCACACTTAAGCGAAAGGAGCAGAGAACATTTGTGCGCTTCCAGGATGATTTTTAGTCTTGACAGTTGCAGGACATGTCAGTCGCTGACAGGCTCTGCGAGTGAGGTAGTGTTGTTGTGTGAAGTCCAGAGTTTTTATTTTTGATTTGAGATGACAGAATGTGTTAGGTGCAAAGATCTGCATCAAGTATTGCCAGAAGCTTGGCACGATAAGCAGGCGGATACAATTTGCAAAATTCAACAGGTTTTTGGTAATGTTGCCATGGGGTTACCCAAATAAAATACTGGTACAATCGGTTTAAAAATGGCCGCACGTTATCCGAGAGTGACCATCGTTCTGGAAGACCGTCACCAAACTGGAATGCAGAATGTGAGGTCATTGATTATGCCAGATCGTCATTTGATAGTGAGAGAAATTACTGATGACATCTGTATCAGCAAAGATATTGGTTATGTTATTTAACGAGATTAATTAGGATTGCGCAGGGTGGCAGCCAAATTTGTGCCAAAACTGCTTTCAAGGGAACAAAAGGAAGTCAAACTTGATGTCGAGCAAGTCATGCTGGAAACAGTCAACGGGGATGCAGAGTTCCTCAATACCGTAATAATAGGAGATGAAACCTGGATATATTGGTACAACCTAGAAACGAAAGTCCAGTCATCACAGTGGAAGCATTTAACTTTGTCGAGACCCAAGAAAGCATGAAAGTTGAGGAGCAAAATCAAAGTAATGCTGATCATTTTCTTCAATCCCCCTAGCATCGTTAGTGTATCACGAATTAGCTACTCAAGGACAATCCGTAACTAAAGAGTACTATCATGACGTCCTCAGTCGCCTATGTGATGCAGTTCGTCGTAAACGACGAGATGTGTAGTTATCATAAAGCTGGAAACTGCATTACGATAAAGCTCCGGCTCATTCGTCGCTTCCGATCCAGGATTTCAATGCAAAAAAAGGCATTTAAATTTCTCGCCAGGCACTTTACCCTTCGGAAATGACTCCTTGTGACTTATGGTTATTCTCGCAACTCAAAATCTCCTATGTAGGGCACCTGCTGAAAAGAACTTATGCGCAACGCGACAGCAGAGTTGAGGACCAGAGTTGAGGACCAGAGTTAAAGACCACAGTTGAGAACCATTCCAATATAAGCATTCCAGAGATGTTTCAATAAATGACAAACTTTTTGGACTGAGTTGATGCCCAAAAGTCCTATTTTGAAGGGGATTAAGAAATAGGACCTTTGGGCATCAAAAGTCCTATTTCTTAGCCCCTTCAAAATAGGATCTTTGGGCTTGAGGTCCTATTTTTTGAATGAGGATTTATAGAAATGAACTATCATCCAACAAATATAGATATACTAAAACTAGTTTAATAAAATTTATATCCGGCACATGGTCGGCATACTTTTCTAATAGAGAAACTTTGATAATTAGATCTATAGATCTTGGGTATTTACTATATATTATATTTATATTAATATATATATATTATATATAATATATATATATATATATAATTAATATTATATATATATATATATAATTATATATATATTATATATATTATTATATATATTATAATATATATTATTTATAATATATATATATTATATATATATAATATTATATATATTAAATATATACATATAATATAATAATATATATATATATATATATATAATATATATTTATATAATAGTACTTATATATAATATATTATATATATAATATATTAAGGTAAATAAATATATATTATATATTATATTATATATATATATAATATATATATATATTTATAATTAAATTAAATTATATAATAGATAATAATAATTAATAATAATATTAGAAGACAAATAATAATAATAATAACAATAATAATAAATAATAATCATAAATTATAATAATAATAATAATAATAATAATAATAATAATAATTAATAATAATAATAATAATAATAATACTTAATTAATAATTATTACTAATATATAATTAGTTTTATTTGAGTGTTGTAGGAAATAATATAATAGCTGGGTATGTTGATTTGCTAGAAATGCGTCGAAATGACTGAGGGCTTGATTGTTGATGAACCAAAGTGCATTTGTAGAAATTTAGGTAGAGGTATAGTCAGATAAAAAATTTTAAAATATTGAAACCTATGAGTTAAAAAATGGGAGAAGAGGAAACTATTTAGGTTATATGAACTTTCATCAGGTTATGACAGGATAATCAGGGATGATCTATGGTAGGTACAAGCGATATATGGTGTTAGAGGTATGCTTTTGAATGAAATAATTATCATAAATATATATAATATATATAGAATATATATATATATATATATATATATATATATAATAACTATATATTATATATATATATTATTATATAAGTTATATATATAAGATATTACTAATATATATATAAAT
>JABUQX010008393.1:10000-11150 GCA_015478945.1 Trachelipus rathkii
GTTTTAAGGTAATTTTGGGGTGCTGATGCCAAATCTGTCATCGGGTTTTGCCTATCACATCAGGTTTTTGAGATATCACATATGGAGTTTCAAAAAGAGCAAATATTAGTGATACATTTTTTGAATATCTGGACAGACTTACAGATAAGAATAAGGTAAGATACAATATACAATAATAATAAAAAATACATTTAATGATCCGTAGCATAAAGCTGTGATAGTGAATGCATATAAATGTGAGTGAATACTTATTGCCATTTTAGAATTGGCATGTAAAATTAAGGAAAATATGTACAAAAATGTAAATCGACAATAGTGATGTTACATTTACATAAACGACCTCTTCTTTGATGATCTCCGATGTACAGCTTGTCGAATGTATCCATCATAGTGACAGCAGTACATTGCCATCAGTTGGTGTCCTATCGGTTAGTTTGGTATTGTTCTCCATAACTTTAATGTCTTGATTGAAAGCGTTCCCCTTGCTCTTCGTTCACTTGACCCAAGTCTCTGGAAAGTCGTCCAAGTACCTGTGTAAGTAGTGAACTTTGATGCTCATTCTACATCCAAGTGCTTGGAAACTCAAGAGCAGCTCCTCTACAACTTTTTCGGCGTTGTCCGCTTTCCTGATTCCCAAGGAAATTGTCCGTACCACATCGAGAATTGCATTTCAAGCTTCTAGGCCTCTGCCGCATTCATTGTTGTTTGTTGTAACAGTGTGGATCACTGATTAGTTTTCTAATTTGAGAGCCATCAAATATGTTCCTGCCTTTTTCTTCTCGGCACTGAGACTTGGAAAGATTGAAAAAATAAGCTGAAGCAGTCTCCAGCGTGATCAACACCTTCTGATGAATTGCTTTTACCAAGTATTCATGTGGCAGTGAGGAAAATACATTTCACGCTATCAACCCAAAACCCCCCCCACCCCAAGAGGCAATCTTGATGCTCTTAGTCACCAGGCGTCCAAACTAGCATTTGGTGATAGCGTCTTGTTAAGCAGTGTTCTCTAATGTAGCTCCTACTGTCCGTGCACAGAAATCAGCGGTATTTTGGATGAAACCTCCTTGCTGCCCCAGCAGAAAATTAATCATTATCAAATCCACACACAAATTAACCATCCGTGAAGATGGTATTGCAATCTATCCAGAAT
>JABUQX010008394.1:5000-7500 GCA_015478945.1 Trachelipus rathkii
TAAGAATTAACAATGTTATTCTATCATCATAATGAAATTTACCTCCTATGGTTTCGTTGGCCAGAAGACCTTTATATATATATACTCTTAAATTAAATTTCAATTTTGATGAAAGAAACCGATATATATATATATATATATATATATATATATATATATATATATATATATTTTATTATATTTATATATATATATATATATATATATATATATATATATATATATATATATATATATATATATATATATATATATATATATATATATATATATATATATATATATATTATTTTTATAGTGTATATATATATATATATATATATATATATATATATATATATATATATATATATATATATATATATATATATATATAGAAGAAGAGCATGATAGGGCATATCTATATGTATAGAGAGTTCTTTATACATTATTAATATATATTATATATAAACATATATATATAGTAATGCTATAAAATATATAGAGGCAATGTAAAATATGTTATATATATATATATATATATATATATATATATATATATATATATATATATATATATATATATATATATATATATATATATATATATATTACTGTGGGCAATAGTCGGAGGCTAAATCTGTCCGAAATACCCCGATACAAAGGGTTTCAAAGTTTCCAAGTCAAATGAAGTTAAAAAAATAGATGAAATAAGCGTGTTCTAGACATTACCAGTTGAGTACATGAAAGATTGAGCATAGCGGTTAAGTTTGGAGTCGGAGAGTTGAATGGAGAAAGTTCTAGAAAAGTTCTAGATTCCACCTTATTAAGAATAACAATGTGTGTGGAACCAGCTCAGACGTGTAATTCATACTCCATGCAAGGGAGGAAAACTCCTCTGTACCGAGCAAGCAACTGGGTTTTAAGAAGAAGCTCCGAAGGCGTCTCAGAACACCCAACCTCTTTAGGCTTGTATAGAAAAGGAAATAATGTTATCCTTGTAATTAAGATCACGAGAAAAGGATACGCCAAGAATATATTAAGAACAAAGCAATGGATGAGTTGTGTGTTTTCCAAAAGGTATTATAGTTGTGTGAAAGATTACGCCGAGTGGATAGATGAAGAAACTGTTTTTGCGGCATTGAAAACTACCGTGTTTTCTTTGTTGTCCTAATTAAAGATACGAGAAAGATAAGAGGTTATCTGCTCCAAGGAAACCATCCTGACATGCTCTAATTGCTGTTGAGAGGATCGACTCCCAAATTGGAAGGAGTAATGAAGGGTGGAGTCATCGGCATAGGAATGGATAGGAGACAAAGTGATAGAGACGTTATTAATGAAAAGCAGAAAAAGGGTCGGAGATAAGGCAGAACCTTGAGGAACACCACTATTAATAGATTTAAAGGATGAAATATCTCCTTCTAGAACGGTTACTTATAGACTGACCGGAAAGGAAATCAGAGAGTAGGCCGCAGAGAGAAGTATAGGAGGTACCGGAAGAGGAAAATTTAAAAATGAAAGCTTTGTGCCAGACTCTGTCGAATGCTTTCATATGTTTGTTGTCACGGCAAAGAGATTTATCGAAATGTCGAAGAGAGAGAGAGAGAGAGAGAGAGAGAGAGAGAGAGAGAGAGAGAGAGAGAGAGAGAGAGAGAGAGAGAGAGCACCGAGAATCAGAGAACAGAGAAAGGAGATCACCAGTAGAGCGATTCTTAGTAAACCTATACTAGAGATAATCAGAGATAGAGATAATCAGAATTAAGATGTTTCCAGATCTTTCTGCTGAGGATAGATTCGAAAACTTTAGAAAAATCGGAGGTCAGAGCCATAGGATGACTGTTAGAGGGTTAAGGGGAGGGTTTCCTTTTTAGGCAGTGGTTGAATGAGCGAATGTTTCCATCAAGAAGGGAAGTTCGAAGTAGAAGGAAACAGACAGTTTTCCAAGACAGGGAACAAGCGCAGAACCGCAAGTTTTAAGAACACAGAAAGACCACCTTCAGCGTCAATGCGACGAATAACACGAGAGCAAGCAGAAAGAAGACAAGGTTTGTTAATTTTAGTTGAAGGGAAATAATATGGAATGTTCGCCTCCATACCAGAGAGAATCACCTCGGTTATGCGTTCTGCATAGGGTTGGCCGACGTACCATGTGCGGTGCAGTGCGCAAAATTCCGGTGTTCGACCAACCCAATTCCGTACATTCCGAGGGACATCTCCCACGGAAGTAGTGGTCATTCCATAGGAAATGGAAGAAATACGACCGCAAGTGCGATGAGTTTGCATCATCGAAGTGCCAAAGACGCTTCCCTAAAGAAGACCTGAAGAGATAGAACAGGATGCAAAGATATGAAGCTTGGAAAGAATCTAACGGTATAGGGAAAAGGATTAGAAGCTAAGAAAAATGGTCTAGAATGTTCGGTTCATCTCCAAGAGGACCGGGAATACGAGTAGGGAGCTGCACCAATTGCTTAAAGTCATTCTGGATAGAGAAATGGTAAGCAAGTTCATTAACTGTATCTTG
>JABUQX010008394.1:12500-15000 GCA_015478945.1 Trachelipus rathkii
TAAAAGCTGAACATGTATAGAAATTTTCAGTCTTTCTCTAATTATCTAAAGATGGCCATTATATAACCATTTGAATTATTAAAATACAAACTCGTTAATGTGACCTAATAAAAACAATATTTATTATAAACTTTACACCTAAATTTAAATTCAGTAAAAACATAAATGATATAAAAAATAAAATAAAATAGGTTACGATGAATTAAAAGTGAAAGTATTAACAAGGGTGAGACTTGTATTCCATTGAATAAAACATCTTCAATGAAATGCTTCTTTTTTTCTTTTATCTTAATCATTATTTCTTACAAATGAATAAAAGTGTTTTGATTTGGCTCGAGGACTAACTTGACCTTTGAATTTTTGATCCTTCTTTAATAACCACTTGAGTGTGGGAGAGTTTTCAAAACTTCTTTAATACCTAATTAAATGTTCATAATAAGATCTCTCCTTTTAATTGGGTAATAGTTACTAGCATTAATTAATATAACCTTTAATATAAGGTTCATTTCATTTAATATTGTTCATGTTTAATTAACTTATTCTAAGAGAAATCACAAAGGAAAAATAGTTATGAGAACTATTTAAAATCGATAAGGTCTTTTGAACTGAGTAAGCAATTAGGCGAGAATGCATTATTAAAATGATAAGTAATTTCGTTATCAAAAATTCTTTCAAGTTAATTTTGCATTATTTCTTAATGAGTTAATTTTCATTTTGTTTTTATCTCAAGAAAAGCAACAAAAATTGAAGACTTGAAATTATTAAAATTGAATATGAATCTTCTCTCTCTCTCTCTCTCTCTCTCTCTCTCTCTCTCTCTCTCTCTCTCTCTCTCTCTCTCTCTCTATATATATATATATATATATATATATATATATATATATATATATATATATATATATATATATATATATATATATATGAAACCTTTGATAAAAACAAATAATTTATTATAATTATAATTCATGTCGAGATATAGAAGACATGTCCTGTTTAGTAATACGTATAGGTCAAAGAGTGCGAAGAAACTCCTCGAAGAAAGAAATATCTTGGCATTAACAACATAAGTAATAATAATAGCGGGTAAGTTTGGGGTCATAGAGTTGAAGAGAGAAAAATAAGAGACTGTGAGGAAAACGGAGTCACTCGAGCTCTTCTCAAAGGAGGAGTTATTGACTAAAAAAAGTGGACAAAGGTTCACAAAAGGTCCACAGTAATGTGGATAAAATAAATTATGATTGAACTCGGATAAATCCATCCTATTCTAGCCTCTTGCCTCTTGCCTCTTGCCTCTTGATTCTTGCCTCTTGCCTCTTGCCTCTTGATTCTTGCCTCTTGATTCTTGCCTCTTGATTCTTGCCTCTTGATTCTTGCCTCTTGCCTCTTGCCTCTTGCCTCTTGCCTCTTGCCTCTTGATTCTTGCCTCTTGCCTCTTGCCTCTTGCCGCTAATTCTTGCCTCTGATTCTTGCCTCTTGATTCTTGCCTCTTGATTCTTGCCTCTTGCCTCTTGCCTCTTGCCTCTTGATTCTTGCCTCTTGATTCTTGCCTCTTGCCTCTTGCCTCTTGCCTCTTGCCTCTTGCCTCTTGCCTCTTAGAAGTATCTTTAGTGAGGGAAACAATGTAATCCTTCAAAGAAAGATCGTGGAAAAAGAGGCAAGAAGAATATTAATAAAAAAATAAGGCTTGAGTTGTATGTTTTTGATAGAACTACCTCATATCGTCGGCGGATAAAATCGTCGCCAGGACATTAATTTTTTTTCACTTGTCCAAAATGTCGACAAATAATTTTTTAAAAGTAAAATGGTTCATAATTTTTTTTCCAACTCGCCCATAAAGCAGACATTAAATCATCCCATTCAAACGGAAGGTAAAAATGGTCGACAAAATTTTCTGCACTTATATCCAAACGTAAACAATTTGAAACTGATAAGATAAAAAGTCTAAATCATTTTTTAAAAAAATGACGACGATTTGGGTATAGGTCAGTTTTTGAAAATGTTATAGTTATATGGAACACTATACTTAGAGTAGATAGATAATGAAATTTGGTTATTGAAACATGAAAAACAGGCATGTTATCCAGTCTTAATTAAAAAATATGAGAAATATAAGAGATCATTTAACCTAAAGGTCTAAAATTTGAGTGAAGAATTCAGCTTTAGTATGGAAGATAAGATGCTGTGGAGCCGTAGGAAGAAGCAATAGAATGGAAAAGGAAGAATCAAAGTTGGAAGCTGACATTTTTTGGAAAGTGTAGGAAAGATCGAGAGCGAGAGAAAAAAAGAGAATTATTGAATTTCCTTCTGGGAAATAGGCATTTGCACGGTTCTGGGATGAAATTTAATTAACTTGGATTTTTGTAACTAGATCAGTTAGATCTAGTAGGTGGAAAAGATAATAGGATGCACTTTCCCAGGTTGAGGAGAATCTCCCAGGTTATGCTTTCTGAGCACTCCGAAGAGCCACTCCCCCTGGAGCAGAAATTACTCATGGCGAGGC
>JABUQX010008394.1:20000-25000 GCA_015478945.1 Trachelipus rathkii
GGTTGCTCAGAATTAGCGAACCCAAACTCAGTCCTCAGTCCTGAAGTTTGCAAATAAAAATCTCCGTTAAATGAAAAATAAGCTTGAGAAATACATAACGCTATTAGCTGTATAAATACTTCAATATTTACTGGGAGTGAAAAATCATGAGTTTTCAAATATTCTTTCAGCCACTCTAGAGATAAGTTTACAGGTACTTTCGTAAACAAAGAAACAACATCAAAGTTAATCATATATTTACCGGCCAAGCCAATGTGTTTAACTTTATCCACGAAATCGATTGAATTTTTTAACTTGTGATGAGATATATACCAATAATGGGGACAAAGCTTTTGAAATATATTTAGATAGTTTGTAAAATTGTAAGTAATACATTCACATTACTGATTATAATCGGTAATGTGGAATGTATTACTTACAAGTAATTATTGATCTTAAACGTATACCATCTTTGTGTATTTTCGATTATCAATAAATAGGCCGAAAGATTATTAATTATTAATTCCATTTAAAACTTCTTTTAATCTGCAATAACTTTGTGATGTTTTATAAAGGGTCACTTCTCAGTTTCCTACAGGTCGATTTATCCTGTAGCAGAGTACAGGTCGATTTATCCTGTAGCAGAGCAAGTGCTTTGTTTAAATAAACATACCCTTTTTATGATAATCTTCACCCTTGTCAGCCTTTAATATAAGGATATCTTTGTTCATTTTTAATCTTAGTTCATCCATCAAAATTTCTGGTAAAGTATTATCATTGCAAATAAACCTTTCAACACGGTTAAATCATAATTTCCTTTATAGGAACAATTCTTGATAAACATTAAAATCAATAATGAAACTGAGAAGTTTATCCGAATTGTTATCAAAGCCAAAAGCAAGGCCATAGCCTAATATTAGTTTCGCTTGAAATTCTAAAGCATAAGACGAAGTATTAAAAATCAAATGGGCGTTTGAAAGGCCGGACCAAGGGCTTGATTTAAATAGAAGTTTGTTAACAGTAGGTGAAATTTTATCCTCTTTGTAGGAAAAACAATAGTAAAAAAAGGTATTTAACAAATCAAAAGACAAATCACAATAATAAAAAACTTTCTTACACTAAAATAACAATAATCAACCTCTTCATTTACTACGTAAATCCCGAGCCTTAAAGCATCTTTGGCTCTAACATAAAATGGAGTACCCTCATAAGACACACCACACGTTTGCAAAATGAAAGACTTAGGTTAAATCTTATTATCTAAGCAATTCATCAAGAAGATTAACTGAGTCTTCTCCATTCCAACAGTCGTCAGGGCATCTCGATATAAATAAAAATCTGTTTTAAGCTAGGGATTAGAATTAATGAAAACGTAAACAGTCTTAAAGTTAAAGGGTATCATTTTATAATGGAAAAGACACTATAACCGTAAAACCCCAATGAAATTAATAAAAAAAAATTAAAAAAATCGGAGTAGTCTTCGAGAAGGCACAGGTTTCTCCTCATTCAGTCCCAACTCCCAATGCTAAAATAAGCAAAAGAACTAAAAGTAAAAAATGAAACATTATAAAGAAAGAAAAAAAAAAAATGATTGTTGGTAAAAAATATAACTGTCAACAAGCAAAAAAATTAAAATATTTAAATACTACAGCCACAAAAAAAAAAATAAATAAAATAAAACAAACTTATACATTCCTTAATAATTATTCAAAAAGTGTTTTAAATTATTTAATAAAGAAAAAAAAAAATAGTAAATTTCATCGATAAATTAGACTCTAAATATATATTATATATATATATAATATATAATATATATATATTATACTATATATATAATATACTATATATATATATATATATATTATAATATATATATATATATATATGATATATACATAAAAGTTATATACTATATATTATATATAATTATATAATATATATTATATATATATATATATATATACTATTATATATATATTTATACATTACTAATATATATATAATATATATATAGTATATATATATATAATATATATACTATATTAATATATATATATATTAATATAATAAATATATATATATATATTATAATATATATATATAATATTATATATATATAAGTATATAGTACTATATATATTATATATATATATATATATATAATATATATTTATTTATTATTTATTTATTTATTATGCTCGTTCACTCTTCCCGCTTGAGCGGGGTTTGGTACGCACAGCCTCTTCCCACTCCACACCTCCCCGTCATCCTCCCTGCCCTCACCACAATCCATCCACCCCACTCTATCCCTCGCCAAAACCCTACCCCTCTTCCTTCGCCTCATCCCTCCCTCTCCAGCATTCTCCTTTATTCCATCACATCCACCTCCGCTCTTGCGTCTCCCCCTTCCTCTCCGTTCCTATCCCCTCAGCCTCCAAACTCTCCTACCACTCTCTGTTCCTCCATTTTCACTAGATGCCCATACCCATTTAACATCCATTACATGCTTAACATCTCCTTTTCAACCAACGTAAAATCAACACAATTCCTCCAATCACATTCTCTCCCTCCCCACCCTATTCCTAATCCTCTCCCTTCTGCTAACCCACAAACCGCTCTCAACCCCCTTCATCTCAAATACTTCAAACTTCTTCCTGGACCTGGCATTCAACCCCCCACGTTTCACACCCATACAACCCCGCTGGTATAGAGATTTTTCAAAATACTTATCTTAACTTTCTGTCTGTGATTAATCCCCCCCTTTCCATAAACTTCTCTCAGACCACTCAAAGTCCTCATTCCTCTCCTACTCTATATTCTATCTCCTCCTTCATCCCTCCCCCCTTACCAAAATCCATCTAAATATCTAAACATCTTTACTTCTTCCAAAAAAACTACAACCCCCACTCGAACCTTCCCCCCCTCTTCCTCCCCCTCCTCTCTCTTCCTCCTCCTCAAAACACTAACCACTTTACTCTTACCAGGACTTATTATCTTAAGCCCCTTTTGTCCGCACATCCTCTCAAACCCCCTCACCAAATACCTCAATTCTTCCGCGTTTCTTCGCCACCTCTAGGGCGATTATCATCCGCAAAACAGTATATGTTCACTTTCCCTTTGTCATTCCATTTGTTCAATTCCACCCCCTCCCCTCCCCCACCATTCCTCTACAAACACTCTCCATAAACCAATTGAAAAAGCCACGGCGACATTACACCCCTGCCTCAGTCCTCCACCACCCCAAACATCTCACTCCCCCCTCCTAACACTCTCACACACATTCTGCTATTCCTATAA
Source organism: Trachelipus rathkii (assembly GCA_015478945.1). Taxonomy (NCBI): domain Eukaryota; kingdom Metazoa; phylum Arthropoda; class Malacostraca; order Isopoda; family Trachelipodidae; genus Trachelipus; species Trachelipus rathkii. Next base: position 23,277 of record JABUQX010008394.1, read on the forward strand.
AAGGCCTAATACCTTTACCTAGATTTACCCCCCAACTCCAATTTTCCTCCAAAACAACCCTCCACAACTTCACCCTATCTCACTCTATCAATATGCTTTTCTAAATGGGCTAAAAAAACACCCAACACTTTCCCTTCCTCTCTTTTACTTTCTCCACAAAGGCATCTTTAGTGAACACTTGGGTCCACACACCTGCTTCCCCCCTAAATCCTCCTTGTTCTTGCCCCCATCTTCCCTCCTGTTAACCCTCTCACTCTTCTCAATCAGGATGTCTACCATACACTTTCGCCACTCCACCACTTATAGAATATGCCTCTATAATTCCCACATTCCCATCCTATCCCTTTCCCCTTATACAGGGGAACCAAACAGCCATCCTCCCAATCCTGTTGTACATCTCCATCGCCATCCAATATAAATCTATGCCTAAAACCATTTCAGTCCATAACAATACCCCCCTTTCCTTTTTTATTTTTTTCCCCCCCCCCCCAAACCCTTTTATTCTGTAACATTTCCATTCTCACCCCATCCATACCTGCGGACTTCCCTTTTTTTCCGTTATTCAAGGCCCTAATAATAATTTCCTCCATTTGTATTTCCTCCTCCCCCTCCCTCCCAACTTCACCCCCCCATCCTCCACCTCTTGCAAATCCTCCTCCCCTCCCCCACCACCTCATTTAATAATCCACTAAAAATACTCCCCCACCTCTTCCTCACCCTAATCCTCTCCTCCTATCCACTCCCCCTCTCCTCCCTTAATCCTCTCCCCCAACCCCTCCTTCTTCTTCCTTTTTTTATTTACTTCTTTCCAGAACATCTTGCTCTCCGATTCAAAAATTTCCCGTCACCTTTCTACACCACTCATCTTGACTCTTCTCTTCGCCCGCTTCCACGCCCTCTTGCTTCCACTCGTAACCCTTTCTATATTCCTCCCCAGCTTTCCTCTCCTCCGTACTTCCCAACCATTTCACATAAGCGCTCCTTTTTCCTTTTTCACCACTCACTTCCAACCTCCTTCACTCCAACCCATTCACTCCCTTCCTTCATTCTTAACACCCACCCTTCTTTACTCCACATTGCCCTCTAGCCTCATTCACATACTGCATCTTTAAATCTCATCCACTCCCCCACCACCTCCAATTCCCGTCCCTCTCACTTCTCTCCACCTATCCTCCATACCCTCCTAACTCCCTCTTACACAACGCTTATACCAATATTTCCACCCTTTATTAATTCTTAAATTTCGTTTTTCTCCCCTTTCCCTTATCGTCACCTCTCCTCCCACTCTTAAAAACTAAGCTACCACAAATTAATGATTCGTATCCCCTCCCCGCCCCTACTAAACACATTACATCTAGTAGTCTTGCCTCTATCCCTTCCATTTACACACACATACTCCAGTTAGTACCGCCCTCCCCCCCGTTATCTCACTCTTCCATGGATACTTATGATTATCACTTTTTTGAACCATGTACTCCCCACTATCATTCTTCTTTCAACACACAACTCTATCAAACTTTCCCTTATCATTCCTCTCCCCTACCCAAATGGTCCTATTATTCTTCCCACCCCCTCCCTTCCAACTCCTGCATTTTCAAATCTCCCCATAGACAAATTTTGTCATTTTCCCCCCAAACCTTTCCCAACACTCATTCAACTCATTCCAGAATCTTTCTCTCTCCTCCTCCTCGCTCCATTCACTGGTGCATATGCACATATAAAAA
>JABUQX010008394.1:30000-31320 GCA_015478945.1 Trachelipus rathkii
ATGAGAACAAATAATATTCAAATTCATCTTATTATTCCAAGTTGCGTTATAAAAAAAAAAACAAGCATTATAAAGGAAGAAATGATAAATGTTGATTATTATTTGCAATTATCAGATTAAGGTTGTAATGGCTTAGATAAGGTGGGTTTTTAAGAGTCAGGAAAAATCTTCCTACATTCAGATGCAACTTGTAACAGAAACTGCTGTTGTTCTTCGTCTTTCGTCAAACACGAATTGAAGTCTTGGATTAATTTTACCTCCCTTTCAGCTGTGTCATTGACAACCTTAAAACCGTTTACTATTTTCTTAGCTTTTAAATATATTGATTTTCGCACCATAAACCAGGAACAGTAGGTAAAAATTCTGTATCAATTTCAAATCTCTCAAAAATATTTAGAGTTAAAGGAGAAACAAAAAATCAATTTCTTTGTCCAATAAATAATCCACTTGTTTTAGACTGAGTGTTGCTTTTACATCTCTATCATCATCGCAAACATCATCATTTTCTTCGGACGTCAATTTTAGAGTCATGTTTATTTTTTTCCTTTTATTTTTTTGCCATTTTTTTCTCAAAGTATCATAGAAAAATGAAAATGCAACTTGCTCCTAGTTAAGATACATAGATGGTTTATCATTTTCAGTGCCTTGTCTGCAACCCCTTCATAAATTTTCCTGTAGTTAGCAAACGATTTTAATAATTGTAGGTCTTGGTTGGGGGCCAAGGTGTGTTTGGGGGCGTTGAACAACCCTTTTACATAAATAGTGATTATAAATAAGCAAACGTCTTCAATATCTTTTTCTCTAAATCTGTTAATGAAAATTGATCCCTGAAAAGATATATTTTAAAAGAATAATTGGCATTTGCCATCCATCTGGCGTGATGAAATTGCACCAGGTACCCTTGAAAAAAAATGTCTTTTGGAGAAAGACATCTTAAAAAATTAAACGAAGTTGGATAATATTCTTTTAAATAGCATCCTCTGGAGCTCTATTGAGTTTTTAATTGTATCGAATAAGGAAAGTTTGAAATTTGCGTTTCCGATTAATTACGTATTTTATATTTAATATTTTTTCATCTTCAATACCAGTTTTATATCTTGTCTTGTCTAGCTTACACCACCCAGTCTGAAATTTTTTTAAAAAGATCTGGCTGAAAAGATATATTTTAAAAGAATAATTGGCATTTGCCATCCATCTGGCGTGATGAAATTGCACCAGGTACCCTTGAAAAAAAATGTCTTTTGGAGAAAGACATCTTAAAAAATTAAACGAAGTTGGATAAATTCTTTATAAGCATCCCTGGGCTGTTGAGTTTTTAAT
>JABUQX010008395.1:0-2500 GCA_015478945.1 Trachelipus rathkii
ATTTATTAATTAAAATTATTTACATACTTTGTATATATATATACTACTACTATTTATATTACTATAAATTATAATTATATTATATTTAATTATTATATAGTATATATATATATATATATATACTATTATAATATATATACGTATTTAGTTATATATATAGTACTGATATATTTATATTATATATAAATTTTTAGTATACGATATGATAGTTATTTATTAAATTAAACGATGCTTGTATAAGGAAACAATAATAATACATGATCAATTATAAATAATATAATAATTAATAATAGATATATAAATATATAATTAATGAATAATTTATATAAGTTATAATATAGGCTTATAATATATATAATATTATCATTTTATCGATTAATAATTATAATTAATCAATAAATAATTAATAAATAAATAATATATGAATATATATATTGATAAATAATACATAAATATAATATATAATATATATGAATTAGAATAATTATATATATAATATGATTAATGGGTTATATATAATCAATAATAATAATTAAGATACAATCATGATAATGAAAAAGTTTAATAATACATTAATATAATAGATAATAAAAATACTAATAATTATAATTAATAATAATATATATAATGAATAATTAATTAATAATAATAATAGTATATATATATATATTAGATAATATAAATAATAATAATAGTAATAATAATAATAATAATAATAATAATAATAATAATAATAATAATAATAATAATAATAATAATAATAATAATAATAATAATAATAATAATAATAAAAATATAATAATAATAATAATAATTATATTAATAATTAATATATAATAATAATAATTAATAATATATAATAATATTAATGAATGTATAATATATATGTATTAATAACTAACTAATAATAATAAATATTTATAATAATGAATAATAATTAAATAATAATAATATTATTAATAATAAATAATTATATTAATAATAATAATAATAATAATAACAAAAACAAAGCGAGATTTTTCCAAATTTAGGAACTCTTATGGCATTTCTTATATGTGACGATCAGAGCCACATTTTGTTATCATATCAGGATTAATGAAATTGTTTTTAAGATTTTTACTTTTAAAATTTAACTTGTACTTAAAAGCAAATAACAAGTGCAAGTATCAAAAATTTTCTCGCTTAGATATTTAAATTTTGTACTTAGGTCATTAGCAAGATTTAGCTTACTTGTAATTGCCTCGGGTATGGGGTCGAACTGGGATAATCCAACGGACCGGATAAGAGAAGTCTTTAAACAATCTAGGAAATCCACTTACAGGAATGACCACCGTTTAAATAGACCGTCACAACTCTCCGCGCTGTATGTTCAAAAGGAAGGTGTGGGTTTGTGAGGTCCAAGAAACCTTAACCGCGTAACCATCATGTGCCAATTTTACAAGCCTTAAAACAAGCCAAAAATACAACTTCAACTGTAATAATAGTCCCTCTTTCCCGCCCTATATTTCCCCATAATAAACCTGTAGTGACCCATGTAAAGAAAAAAAAAACATTTGGGCCCATGCTCAATTTATTCCATCTGCCTCATTTATTCCAAAAACTAGAAAGGGTGGCGAGGAGATTTATTATCTGAAGATGATGGTATGAATTGCAGTATAGCAGATGAAAACATGAAAGGTATGAACGGATATCGAAAGGCTGACTTATGCCTCTTAAAGAATACTAAAAATCAGCTCTGACTTTGATGCGGGGAGAGTAACATATATATGTATATCTAAGCAAAAATTTGCTAACAGCATTGTTGTATGGAACCTTGTCTCGAACATGAATAGTATGGAATTTTGTTTGACTACAATGAACACAGGAGTATGAGCCTGAGAGCTACAAAGGTGATTTCTCAAACGGATGATTTAAGGTGCATCTCCACAGCTTTGCCTGGAATTCAAACTTTAGGGACCCGCAAGAAGTAATAAACTATTCCGTATAATGGCTATTTAGAACTCAGTCACTCTATCCATTACGGTCAAGGCGGAGGTTCACTTCGAGCCATTTGGAGTAATGCACTGAAATGACAACAATTAAGATATCACGATCAGATGAGAGACGCAGATGGTGGGAAGATATCGCCGCGAGAAACTCTGCAATTGGAAGGTTTACCGAGTGAGTAGAAGTGGAGAAGAAACAAGAAAGAGATAGAAGTAAATATGGAATGGAGACGTGATATAAGAGGTGTTGCCCGAGTAGTCGACCGCCTTAGGTATATTTATATATTTAATATATAGTATTATTATTATTATTATATATAATATAAATATAAATCTATATAGTACTATTATATTACTATTTTAAGGTAGCCTATTATATTATTATTATGTATTATTTATATTAATATTATTATTTTATTATTATTATCTATTAATTATTTATTATTATTATTATTATTATTATTTTATATTATTGAATTATTATTATGTATTGAAAATGCCTAAACCACATATTG
>JABUQX010008395.1:7500-12663 GCA_015478945.1 Trachelipus rathkii
AGGGCATTTCTCCCGAGTTTTGAGGGAGTGTGCTTCCGTGCCTTTCCCGCCCTCGTTCCACTATATTCTCTATGTCTCAAATACTTAACACTTCCCTCAGTGTTGGAAGCCGCACATGTCCCAACCTATTCCGAAAAAAGGAAGCTCTCTGATCCTTCTAACTTATCGCCCTATAGCTCTTAACTTGTATTCTATCTAAGATGTTTGAGAAAATCTTCTCAACTCTCACTTCTTAGATATCTGGAATCTCATTCACTTCTTTCCGATCGCCATTTTTTTTTTTTTTTTTTTGTTGATACGGGAGCTTTCCGGCGCTCGAGGTCTCTGGCGATATACTTTCCGAGTTACTGATTTATGGTTTCCGCCCTTAGGAACGGGAGGCCTGCGTGGTGGCGCTTGACATAAATCCAAAGCATTTGATCGGGTAATGGACGCGTCACTGCTCTCCAAGCTCCCTCCTTTGGTTTTCCTCTTTGCTTGCTTATGTCTAGTTTTCTTTCAATCGCTCAATATCGGCTGTTGTTGATGGGGCGACTTTCTTTTTGTGTTCTTCATTTCTGTTAATAGTGGTGTTCTCAGGGTTTCTGTCTTATCTCCTACTTTATTCCACTTTTCATGTAATGATCTTCTGCACCTGCAGCATCTAACTCTATTTCACTCATATGCCGATGACTCGACCTTCATTCTTCAACTCATTTCATATTTGCTCCTTCTTTTGCTTACTTCTAGAATTCCCTTTCGTCTTAATCTTTCCGGATCTATTCTCGCTGATCTGGCTAGAATTTCCGGGTGGGGTCGTCTGAACCTTGTGAAAATCAAGTTCTTTAACAACTCAACGCTTCTACAAATCTCACTCTCTAAGACACCTTCTATACTTCCTATCTCTTTCGACGGTTCTGCCGTCTCTCCTGTTGACCATATAAACATTCTTGGCCTTAACATAAACAAGAAAAAATGTCTTGGAAACCTCACATCACAACGGTTGCTAAGGCGGCCTCAAAGAAACTGGGAGTTTCTGTTTAGACTGTCGAGACTTTTTTTCGGCCTCTTCACAGTTACTGCAGTTATACAAGGGCCTCATCGCCGCCCTTGTATGGAGTACTGCTCTCATATCTGGGGGGCTCAGGTTTCCACCGGCTTTTGGATAGGGTCGAGTCAAGAGGCAAAGCGAGACTTATCAACTGTCCTGTTCTTTCAAGTTCACTTGACGGGCCTCTTATTTTGCGGCGCCGCAATGTTCGGTGCTTTATTCTTTTCTAGTATGCGTCGACGGCAGTGCTCGAGCGGGAACCTTTCCACTGCGGCGTGCCACCACTTTACAGACGCCCTCCGTAGCACGAAGGGGTGGCTGTGTCCGGCACAGAGTTTTGTGTTGATATCAGCAATTCCAGACTAGTTCGCTGCGGTGTCTCCTTCTTTCCTGCCACCTCTATTCTGTGGATTCTCTTCCATCTTCTGTGTTTCCTACTCAATTTAATCTCCTCACTTTAAAGGGCCCGCGTCTGTGCTCATCTGCGAAATTTGCGTTAGTTGAATTTTTTGTTTATTTTAACACCCCTCTTGAATAGGGCTTTGCCCTGAGCGGTTATTATAAAACTGTAAAAAAAAAAAAAAAAAAAAATATATATATATATATATATATATATAGTATATCTATATATATATATATATATATATATATTATATATACTACTATATATATATACATAATATATTTAATATATAATATATATATATAATATATATATAAATATATATATATATAGTATAATAAGTTGAATATATATTCCTAGATATATATTATGTATATATAATTATTATATATATAAGTATATAGTATATATTCTATATATATATATATATTATATATTAGATATTATATATTATACTATAGTAATATATATATATATATATATATTATATATATATATATTTATTATATATATATATATATATATTATACATATATATATAATATTATATATATATATAATATATATATACTATATATATATAGTTATATACTGGGCGTAGGCAGGATTTTCATTTCAAGGAAGGGAGCAAGTCTTGAGTGATATACTATATATATATATATATATATATATATATATATATATATATATTATAATATTATATATATTATATATATATATAATATATATATTTATATATATAATTATATTATATATATATAATATATATATATATTAAGTAGTATATATTATATATAATTATACTGTATATACTATATATATATATATATATATATATATATATAGGCTAAAGCTGTCTTTCATCCTAAGTGAAAAAAAATTTGATGACAGTTCGATATGCTTCGATATATATATATATATATATATATAGTATATAGTATTATATATATATATTATATATATATATATACTATTATATATATATATATACATATAATATATATTAGTTATATCGGTGAAGCCATGGAAATACGTATTAAGGTTTTTTTAATACAGAGACGTCATTTTTAGATCAGTTTATAACCATAAGCCGTGTAGTTAGTGTTGAACTTTTTTCGCCTAGCTTTAATAGATGAACGAATTTATACTGACTGTTTGAGGTATGCATGACTGATTCAACACTACCCCGATCCTTTTACAGGCATTTTAAATTGATTTTAGAAGCTAAAGATTTGTGATAAATGTCCATTGCCAGTGTTTCCACTACGAAGTGTTGGCGACAAATTTCAGAATTCTATCTCGAATGAGCGGTGGTATAGAACATGGGGATAAGGAGATATATAAGTATGAACTTATTTTTAATAAACCAAAGATTTATGATTCATATATATATATATATATATATATATATATATTATAATATACTATATATAGATATATATATTAATAGGTATATATATAATATATATAGTATGTCATAATTTCCTAAGGTTTATGGCATACTTGGGGGCTTCCCTAATCCATTAGGTTAGGTCTACTTGGGGGCTACCATAATCTATTAGGTTAGGGCGTACTTGGGGGCTCACATATCGCATTAGGGTTAGGGCTCTTGTGGGTATTAAGTATAGATTAGGAATAAAGTTTTGCTAGGTAAACATAGATCTTAATAATATATATATATATATTTATAATATACATATAATGATATTATATATATATATATATATATATTAGTATATATATTATATATTATCATATAATATATAAATTAAATTATATAATATGATATATATCGATATATCGAATATCAAAGCTTAACGAAAGGCTTCAATTTTATCATATATATAAAATATATATATATATATTTATATATATATGTATATAATATATATTATTATATATATTATTATATATATATATATTATATAGTAATATATACCTATAGTATTATATATATATTTATATACGTATGGATATATATGACGTTAGGGGCTGGCAAAGTTGATGATCTGTATGTCCATTCGTTCAGCACTGATCATAGACGGTATGGGGGTTGGCTACAACTCCAGATTTTTTTTCTCTAAGGCTATAGAAAAGTTATTTCTGTTAACAAAAATAAATAAACAATACAAGTCTAAGCAACAGTTTAGATTAAAATATCTAATTGGGGGAGATATAACGTGAATGGAATATATCTAATTGGGGCAGACCGAACTTAAAGTATATTTAATTGGGGCATGCGAGTACTGATTCCTCAGTGTAACTATTATTAAATCTAAAATCCTTGAAGTTCGCCTTGTGATTTTCAGCGAATTCGCAATTACACTTTGTTTCGCAATTCGTTCATTTTGGCAGCATTACTAATATTCTATGATACTCATGGGCGGGTCCTACATAGTGCATTAACCTTGTCTTCGTTCTTGTGTTTATTAAATGAAATCTTTACTCCTTCGCAGAGTGGCTATCAAATTGAAGAAGGATATGCTTTTTAAATGGGTACTTGTTGAACAATGTAGAACCAGTGGCAATTAATATACAGGTTTTTAATTTTGAGGAAAAGGGGGTCTGGCTTCTTTAATGACTAGGATAAGGGGCAGACTTCGCAGTCCTTTCAACTGTTTGTTTCATACTTTTGTTCATCCATTTTTTTTATCCAGCCACAAAGTGTACCATAAGTGAGTTTCGGTATGAATTTTTTTGATATCAAGATCATAAAACATTGAAAAGCATTTTACTTTCTCACGCAAACTGCCTACGAGAGCATTTAACATAAAAAACGGATGCAAATGAAAAAAAAAATGAAATGCTTTCACGTTTTTTCTGAAAATCTAGTCTTTAAAGGGGATGAAAACTGAGTCAAGATAAAGCACAAGTATAAAGAACGCTTCCAATATTCAACAGAAGTTTCAGCAGGACGATTTGCTTTATGCTGTTGGGATTGTACTTTTCTAGATGGTGCAAGCTCTACTAAGAACTCAGCAGTAATAACATTGGCGGATAAGAGCAGATCAGCAATTATTTGATCAACAGTTTTGCAGTGGTCTTTGACAACATTCAAAATTCTTTGGATTTGATCAGAGCACTGCATAAGGTCAATATTTTTTTGTTTGAATAATGTTAGCCACTGGTTCAACTAAATCAAAATATTTGGCAATTACGGAAGAGGTAATAATGAAATTGGGTCTTGTTGCCGAACAGCATAAGAGAAAAGCTGTTTTTCTTGTTTGATTGTTGCCTTCCTTTGACAATTTTTCTAACCTTTCAACGATTGTTATCATATTTATATGGAAAATAGCAATGCTATGATATTTTTGAGTCCAATGGGTTTCACAATGTTTAGGCAAGTTGGGAATGTATTTTCTTCTTAGGGTGGAGTCTCTGAAAAAGTTTTTGTCTTTTATTGTGGTAATAGTATTTCGAATTTCCGGAATAATGTTTAGGTCATTAATAACCAAATTAAGCCGATGGCTTACACAGTGAAAATATAATCCTTTTTTATATTTTTCCCGCAGTTTCTTTTGAACTCCATGTTCTTTCCCTGGCATTGCTACGCAGCCGTCATACTTTGACCAACGCATAGACTCGGGTCCAAGCCTTCTTTTTCTAAAAATAAATCAATCGTTTTGGCAATGGTTTTAAAATCCATCCCTTCAAGAACCTCAAATCCCAGAAATTCTTCTCGAACAGTCATTTTTTCAAGATCGGAAAACCTTAATCCTATAATTTTTCT
>JABUQX010008396.1:7500-17500 GCA_015478945.1 Trachelipus rathkii
AAAAACTTCATTTTTATTTAGTACAAAAACTACGCACAATATTTGATTGATATAGTTATATAATGGTAGAACTGTAAGATTTTAATAAATGTTAATTAGAAATGAGAAGTGTTTTTAAATATCATCCTTTATAAAAAAAAATTTCAAACTTCATGGATATGAAATAGTCTACTATCCATTTATCATAAAATACCTCTGCATGAGTGACAATGCTGAGCTGCAACTGTTACAAATTTTTGGGAGTACTGCATTGGCCTAATCCAAGGGTAATGCATTCGATTGTTATAAGTATTGAGAAATTTATAAGGAAAGTGATTAAAAATCTAAAAAAGTTAAAGTTTTGCTTTAAAAATGGTTATAACAACAGATAACACTTGAAATAACTTTCAATGGTTTCAGCTCATTCGAGCGTATTTTGGACATTTTTTATTCATTAGGTTATTTTGAGAGAGACCCAGTTTTTATACGTACTTACTATCAAGCAAGATTTCAAACTTTCCTTGGAGTTGAAGTAATGTTTTGTTTATTTTTCGAAAAATAGAATTTATTATTTATATGTTCAGATATCTAATTTCGTTCTTCGATTTCAAAAAAAAGATAGTTACTACTTTGCACTGACTTACAAATTTTATTAATCAGTTGCCTTTAGAATACCATCAAACATCTGTGAGGAGTAATCTAACATTCTGCTCATCATCTGGTATGCAAACATATCTAAAAAGTCGATTACATTTATTGCTGAACATTAATTTTGCAATGGTTCTAATAACTATATTATGAAGTTCATGAAAAACGTGACTAATATTTTTTTTTTGCCGCCAAATGGTGTCTTTGTACTACACAACGAATTGTATTTCAGGTCAAATTACTTTTAGGTTGACAACAAAAACCATTTCCCTTCAAACAATAATGGAGGTGCCACTATCGATTGCACATGGTACCAAATTTTTGAATGGAGTTTGTTTTTCATCAAAACCGATTTAAACTGCACAAAATTTAGAAGAAAATCCGGTAGTGTATGCTGTTAAATATATCACAAATATATCTTGCACTTGTATTCATCATCAAATTAGTGCGTCTAATAATTTTTATTCTATAAATGATTTTTTTTCATTTTTGATTTTTTTTTTTATCAATTTTAACAGATTTTTCATTTGTCTTTGAATAGAATTGCCTTAACGGTAAGGCTTTTATAATAATCAGAATTTTGGTACATTACAGTTGAAATTGCAGATTCTAACGTAGGTACTACACCGATATGAGGACTGGTTAACCCTTACAAAAATTAATGATTTTGGCAATTTTATAAGAAATAATGAATTTCAATTCACATGTCTATTTATTCGCAAACAAATATAAACTATCGTCTTAATTAAATTTCATTTTTTCCTTTTTAAATTTAAATAGTCAAAAGAATACTAACATCAAGGAGTTTTTCTTTTCTTAAATGATCTGGAATCGATAGATGTTTCGAAGGCTCAATATTTCATTTGGTAAAAAAACATTTCACATTTCCATCCAGTCGTGGATTTGATATGCTTTCAATTAAACGATAACCCATAATTTCAATATTGTCTAGTTTTGCTTTTGGGAACTAGGCAAAATTTTTAAGAATTTATACTCCATCCCAATAAAATGTTTATTTACCCATCAAATTACCGTTTTATATAGTAGCAATCAAGTCTAAACCCTTTCCGAAAGCGTTTCGAATCTTATTTTCCTGTTTTTGCTTTCATATGTTGTTATAACCCCCATTGATTTTTCAAGGGAAATGAAATAGCTTGAACATTCAATATTCAACTTTTATATAAAAGTAAATAAAATCGGCCATGATTTATAAAAGATGACCATTTAAAATATCAAATAAACTATTTTTCCGATAACAATAAGGAAATGCAACTTTTTCTGCAGCTTATCAAAGGTTTCATATTTCATTTCGAAAAAAAGAACGAAAATGAAAGTGGTATGGTCTTGCAGATTTTGCTTTTTGAAATATCACGAAACATGGAAATAGGCCTAATAGAAGTTGAACAAATTTTAAAGATAAAGACATAAATTTAAATTGTCCAAAAGGGAAGATAGCACCATTTGTGGCTCAAATAACTTACTATAATACATATTAGAATTATTTTGGGGCCTTTGCAGGGGAGGCTCATGGAATTGGTGTCGGCTTTACTTATGTTAATATGGACGACAGTGAAACGACACTTCCACTGCTAAAGTAAACAATGAGTTAAAAAATATAAAATCTGAAAAAAAACTATTCAGCTAAATATTGTGGAAAGAAAGATTCTATGTGAACTCTCCTTTGAGAAATTATTAGTTGTAATCTTTTGATAAACGTTCTACCAAAGAAAACATAGACAGCTTCGTTAATGCAGTCTTGCAAATATTTTCTACGTAATGATAACGACTTCATATACAGTAGAAACATTTTACCACAGTATTGTTTCCCCCATCTACTCTATGGTGTATCCATACGAAGTATGAAGGCAAGTACTTGTTCCAACCTATAATATTTGTAACACCAGGGCCATGAGGTTATCTTAAGCATGCAAATCCGCAATTCAGAAACATATGCTAAAGCTATTCCTTTTACTACGATCTCTAATCCTCCTCAAAATCATGAGTGTCACAGTGCCACGGAAATTTAATTTTAATGAACTTATTCCATAGGAATAATGCTCAGCACAATGGCTTTGAGAGCTCAAAGTTCAAACTGAAGTTCAGTAAGTTAAGAATTTACTTTAAATATTTTCATGATGTCGAGAAATACTATTGTGTTTAACATACACACACATTCCTTCCTTCGGGCACTTGCCAGTTCTATTACGAAATGTATAGTAAGTAACTCAAAGAAATTTTGGTCTTTTCCGATATGTTGATCTACCGAAATTCTATGATCTATTTTATAACAGTAACCTAATGGGATGAAAAATTTAAATATTTAATATTTAAAAATTGTTAATAATTTACTAAAATCATAATTATATATTTAACGATAAAAATGTAAACCAGGGTTGGTGATTTTTTGATTTTTTAAAAAAATCAAAAATTCAATGATTTTTTTGATTTTTTGGAGCACAAATTGCCTTTTTAATTATTTTGATAAAATTAGTAAAAATTCCTAATTATTACCTAATTAATAATAAGTTTAGTAAATATAATTATTATTAAGTTTAATTAAGTATTTAATATATTATATATATACTGTATATCTGAGTAATCTAATTTTATTTATTTCTTTATTGAAAATGGTTTGAAACTACATTGATGAATTTGCTTATTATAGAGATGGTATCGAAGTGAAAAGTATGATTGATTTTGTGTTGGTGAAGGAGATGTTGAAGTATGTGTTGGATGTTAATCAGTGAGGTGTTTAGGAATGGGATTATCGGTTCATTATGTTGTTCTAAAATAAGTTAAATCGAGAGTGGGGGCTTGGATGGAGAGGAAGGTAGTACAGAAGGAAGTGTTAAAATTTAAGTGAGAGTTAACGAACAACGGTATAAGGATAAGGTATGTAAGATGCGCTCGCAAGTAAATCAGTTGAATGTGAACAAGTTTGAAGTTGAACAATCTGGGAGCAAATGAAGGAAGCAATTGTTAGCAGTGCAAAAGAACTATGCGGATGTGCTAAAGTAGGAAGTAAGAATGTTAACAGCGAGTGGTGGAATGAAGAGGTGATGGAATGCGGTAAAAGTAAAAGGGAAGCGTGGTTGATGTACTAAAGCAAATGATGAAGTTCAAAAGAAGGATGCTTGGAATTATATAAGGAGGAAAAAGGAATGCTAAAAGGTGCATACGTACGAGAAAAGAAGAGGTAAATGAAACAGCTTGGAAGGATGATGAATGGGGACTTTTACAAGGAAATAGGAAGCTCTTCTGGAAGGAAGCGCGAAAGGTTAAGAATGAGAATAGGGAACTGCTTAGAATAATTGAATAGGGATGGATTGTGTTTTTGTAACTGATGAAAATGGATAGTGAGGGGGAGGAAAGAAAAGGATGTGAGGGGAGTGTGAAAGAAACACTTCGAAAATCTGCATTAATGTAATGTAATGTGATAGTTGAAGTGTGGGGCGTTTGATGTGCAAGAAGGAATAGTATTTTGGGCGATTGAGGTTATTGCAAGGGAGGAGGTAATAGGTTAGAGTGAAAAGCTTGAAGGAATGGTAAATCTAACAGGTATAGATTGAAATTACGTGGTGAAATTGATCAAGAACGGAGGCGAGATGGGATATATTTGGATTTTGGAAGTTGTGTAAAAAACGTTTATGGAGGGATATAGTCCCGAAGGCGATTGGAGGAGAGCATGTAATAGACCCTTATATAAGGGTAAGGGAGATAAGGGGAACTTGTAGAAATTATAGGGGAATTAGTTTATTGAGTATTGTAGGAAATATATGCTGGTGTTTTTGGTCGAAAGAGTGCGTCGATTCTGACTGAAGGACTGATTGGTGAAGAACAAGGTGTGTTTAGGAGTGGTAGAGGATGTGTGATCAAATCTTTACATTTGAAAAAATGATTGAGAAATGAGGGAGAAGAATAAATTGTTTTTTAGTTTTATGGATTTGCAACGGCGTATGATAGGATTAATTAGGAGCTCTTGGCAGGTTGTTAGTGATATATGGTTTTTAGGTGGTAGGCTTCTGAATGAGATCAAAAGTATGTATGACGAATTAGTGAGGCGTTGGTAAGAATAAATGGTGTCAAAAGTGATTGGTTAAGTAATTAATAGCGGAGTGATGCATGGTTGGTGTTTAGGTCTCCTGGGCTTGATTAATTTATGTAATGGATTGGAGTTATGAAGAATTAGAGGTGGGTGCAGGAAAATGGTGTTAGAATGGAGAATGGAAGAGAGTGGAGGGGTGCCCTACCTATTATATGCGGATAATTTTGGATTTTGTGTGGTGAATATGAAGAGAGTTGAGAGGATATGTAGAGAGATTTGGCAGGGTGTGTAAAGGAGGGCGTTTTGAAGTAAACGTAGAATAAGAGTTAAGGTTATGGTCTGTGGTGAGGACAGTCCTCAGTGTGAAGTTTGTCTTAAATGGTGAGCAACTGGAACAAGGTTCTGAGTTTAAATATTTAGGTATGTGCTTGGATAGGAAGGGAAACGGATGATGCAGAGTGTAGTAGGAAAGTTGTGAATGGCAGGGAAGGTTGCTTGGTGCAATTTAAATCTTTGGTGAATGAAAGGGGACTAAGTCTTGAGTGCGCTAGGGTCTTACGAGAGGGTATGTTTTACCTGTGTTATTGTAAGTAGTGAGGACTATGGGTCTGGAATAAGAAGTATAGTCTAAAGTTCAATGTGTTTCAGATGGGACCATCTAGGAGGCATGCTAGGTGTAGGAGAAAAAGAATTGATAAATTAGAGAGCTGTGTATTGTGGAGAAAGGAGAAATGGAGATAAATGAAATATGTTGAGATGGTTTGGGTCATGTGAAAGGATTGAAGATAGTCGGTTGGTTAAGCGGCTGTATAGTAGCGAGTGTGTTTGGAACCGACCGGGCTGGGAGACCGAAGAAAAAGTGGATTGAGTCAGTGAACGAATGTCTGAAGGAGAGAAATATGAGTTTGGCAGAGGCGAGAAGAAAGGTGTATAATAGGAGTTAATGGCGGGGTTTTGTATGGAGGCATGGTTGTGGCCCACCTGGGCCAAGGGATGAACCCTTACATTGACGATTTACCATAGCGAGGGTCCGTCGCGGGTCCCGTGAAGCTCTAGGGTGGATTTTCTGTCTGTGACGAGTTCTCACTAATTCATGGTACAGGGGCGGTAATGGCTGGGCTTTCTTTCGACTTTTGTCATATTCTTCTACTGCTTTTCTTTTCCGATGCCTGACACGCACTTTACCCTCAGTCTTGGGGAAAAGAGGTAGATAAAGAAAGAAAGATATAGATGAAATATACTTATCATTAATCAGGTGATAACTAGGAATAATTATTAATTTAGAAAATAAAATTTGCCTAAAAAGTAAAAATAAAAATAAAAAAATAAAAAAAATCATGATTTTTTCATAAAATAATCAATTGATTTAATCAACTGATTAAATTAATTTGATTTAATCAGTGCCAACCCTGATGTAAACGTTCACATTTAAACTAGGTAGATCAACATATTGGAAGAGCACAGAAATTTTTTTCTGTATACACACTATTTGTAAGAACTTGCAACTGCCATGCCTAACTTTCGATTTCTGTTTGAAACTGCATCCAAGCCAGCTAAAGTACTGAGCTAACGAAAGACAAAGCTGGGCGAGTTCAACTTCAAGTTTCCCAAGATATTCAAGTATTCTAAGCATCTTAAATGTAATAAAAACACTTTCTACAATAAAAGGTATAAATTAATCCTCAACTGTTTGATCCATTTGATTGCAACATGCACAAAACATGTTACTATTCCCTTTCACTAAAAACAAAGTAATGCATTTCCTACCGTATATACATCACACATGATACACATTACACACTAAGAAAGTAAAACTGAGGATTTTAGTTGCATAAAAATTTCAAACCACAAAAGAAATTTTTTTTTTTTATGAAAAGGTATATTAGACAAATAATAATAATAAATCAGCATTTAATAAATTTTTATCAACCTAAAAATCGACTTAAAAAATCAAAGATGCGTATAACAGTTCTTAAATTATGATATATATATATATATATATATATATATATATATATATATATTATATATATATATAATATATTATATATATATATTACTATATTATATATATATATATATATACTATATATATATATATATTATATAATATAGGGTTGTGAAAAAAATCTTTTTTTTTTTAATTTGTTTTTTTATTTTTTAAAAAAAAAACATTTTTTTTTAAAACAAATGTTTTTTTTTTTTTTTTTTAAATTACCTCTTTTTTATGTATATTAAAGATGTTATTAAATATTTAATTGAATGTACCAATACCCCCTTCTAGGACTAAATATTTTCTATTAATATTGATTTTATATATTACATGTATGTAATATATATATTATATATATATCAGAGGTGGGCACCCGCTCATTTAGGGGTAGTAGTCCGCTAGCGCACCTCCGCACCTCGAGGAAATCGTAGTCCGCTTAGCGCCACCTCCGCACCTATTCAGGACCATCAAACCTCCTTCTATCGCCAAGTCCGCACGTCACGCACGTTCTTCCACTAATAATGTGCGACTTCACAAAAGGTTTAATATTAAATACTAAATAGTTATATATATTTATCCTTACAAAAGATTTATTAATAATTTTATATAAAATTGAAAATGAATATAAACAAAATCCAAGATTTTCCTCTTCCTCCTCAATGTCTTCGTCAAGGAACAAGAGATCCATATTACCTTTCAAAATGATTAGCTGCTCAAAATTAAAAGGAGTTAAGGCTGACCTCTTTGCCCTCAAAATATCCCACCAGTACTAAATATTCGCTCTTCAGCAGAAATAGGGGGAGGTGTATTATATTTTATGAACACAAGTTCAACAATTCTGCCTATGCTGAACAGGGAAGATTGTCCTTGTTGAGGGAGTACGGTGTTAGTTCCGCTTCCAGCAGTCCAATTTAAGGTCCTCACCGAAATCATTCTGCCTCCCTTCTGAAATTTTTTTACCACCCCTATCCACCCATAAGAAGGTCTATTTCGTTCAAGATTTAGCTTAGAATCCATGAAAGCTTCGACGCCTGCAGAGTCGATGTTAATGCTACGTATCAGCTCGGTAGCGATGTATATATATATATTATATATTTATTATATATATATTAATATATATTATAATATATATTATATAATACTTATATATATATATATATATATATTATATATATATATAATCATATATATTTTGTATATCGTGTAAAACCAGTTAATATATATATATATAAGTTATATATATATATTATATATATTATATATAGTTTATATATTATATATATATATCATATATTATATAATATATATATATATATATATATATATATTATATATATATGTATATATATATTATATACTATATTTGGGTTTTTTACACAGAATCGATTTAGATATTGCCTAGTTATTATTAGCAATAATATAATTAATTAAAGTTATAGAAGAGGGTAATAGCCATTCGGTCTATAAAATCAATGTAAATGTTATTTATTATATGGTACCATTAAGGAAGTTGAGATTGGTTTTGGAAGTTAAATTTAAAAAACAATAAGTCTTAGACTAAAAATATAATAAATTATAAATTTAAATAAAATTATATTTTCTTTATATATAACCAATAAGAATTCTTAATAAGTAAACATAACTTTCATTTTCAAAAAAGGTGCGGAACAAAAGAGCTGAAACTTTTTTGATCCGCACGTGCAAGTCCGCTTAATTTCCTGACGACTCCGCACCTCCGCTAGTCCGCACCTATTCTGGTAGTCCGCTCGGAGCGGACTAGGCGGACTAGCGGACTAAAGAGCGGAAGTGCCCACCCTGAATATATATATATATATATATAAATATATATTAACTACTATATCTATATATATATTATTTATATATATAACTATATATTATATATATATATATTATATATATATATATATATATATTATATATATATATTTATATTATATATATATATATATAATATGATCAAAAAAAGGGATGCTATAACAGGTGGTTTTGGGGTGTAGGAGAAAATGAGAAATGGTAGGAGTGAGAATGATTCCTGTGAGGAGAGAGGTGTGTTGTGTAGTAATACTTCTTAAACCACAAGAGTAGTCCAAAGTATACTAGGAGTTTGGGAAAGTTAGTAGGTAGAGATTGGTATCGAAGTGAAAAGTTATGATTGATTTTGTGTTGGTGAAGAAGGGAGATGAAGTATATGCTAGATGTTAAATCCAGTGATTGTTAGAAATGGGATTACGCGATCATATTTTGTTCTATGATAACAATTAGTTAGTGGGGACTTATGGATGGAGAGGAAGGTGATACAGAAGGAAGGGGTGGTAAAATTAAAGAGTGAGAAGTTTAGTGAACAAGGTAATAAGGATAAGTATTAAGAACGCTGCAAGTAACAGTGAACTGTGAACAAGCTGAAACTAAATTAATCTGGAAGCAATTGTTAGCAGCTGCAAAAGAAGTATGTGGGTGTGCTAAAGTAGGAAGTAAGAATTGCGAACAGTGAAGTGGTGGGAATTGAAGATGGCTGATGCAAGCGCGTTAAAAGTTAAAAAAAAGCGTGTTGATTGTACTAAAAGCAAATGATGAAGTTTCAAAGGAAAGATGCTTGGAATTATCATAAGGAGGAAAAAAAGAAATGCTAAAATATGCATACGTAAGAGAAAGAAGAGGTAAATGTCACAGTTTGGAAGGAGGGATGAAAATGGCGGACATCAATGGAATAGGAAAGCTCTTCTTGAAGGAAGCGCGAAAGTTAAAAATTTAGAATAAGGGGAACCTGCTCAAAATAATGAAATTAGGATGGTGCTTTTGTAACTGCTGAAATGGAATGTGAGGGGGAGTGTGGAAAGACAAACTCGAAATCGTGTCATAATATTGGCAGTAAATGAAAAGGTGATAGTTGACTGTGTGTGTTGGGTTTGATGTGCAAGAAGCGAATAGGTGATTTTGGGGAATGAGGTTATTTAGCAAATGAAGAGGGAATGGAGTAGAGTGAGATAGTTGAGAATGGTAAAATCGGCAGTTTATAGATGAAATACTGGTGAAATGATTCAAGAACGGAGCAAGTTTCTGATTGAATGGATCTTGAGTTGTGATTAATCAAGCGTTTATGGAGGCGGTATAGTTCCGAGGGATTGAAGGAGAGCACGTAATAGTACCCTTATATTGAAGGGTAAAGGAGATTAAAGGGAACTGTTAAGAAAAATTATAGCGGGAATTGTTTATTGAGTGTTTAGGGAAGAAATTATGTTGGTATTTGTGGTCTCGAAAGAGGTGCGCCGAGTGACTGAAAGGACTGATTTGGTGAAGAACAAGGTGCACTTAGG